>BJFM01000703.1:3149-14050 GCA_016586285.1 Arothron firmamentum | reverse complement strand
ATAAAGTGTTTTGAACCGAACTGAATACATGAATTTTCACTCTTTCCTCCCCTCCCACAGCTGCAAACACACAACGTTCTGCAGCGTTGACGGGAGCAGTGTGTAGGTGTGTGTGTGTGTGTGTGTGTGTGGGGACCAGAGCTGGTACTGCGGTCACACTCACACACCAGAGTGTGTGTGTGTGTACGTTCCATCGCATCTGTGGGACCTTTCCTACAGACTGCCCCTTTCAGGACGTGACAGGTTTGGAAAATCACGGCCCGGTACGAACCGAACCGCTGCGTCAGAGCAGGAGAAGCAGAGACAGACGGACAGGAAGAAGACCAGTCCATGTCCATGTCCATGTCCATGTCCATGTCCATGTCCATGTCCCACAGCAGTTTCAACTTTAAGAGGATTTAACCTCAAATTACTTCACTTCCACCAAAGAATTATTGCTTTTTTTCTACTATTCTTGAGCTGACGAGGAACTATTGTTAGTTAGCGAGTGTGTGTGTGTGTGTGTGTGTGTGTGTGTGTGTGTGTGTGTGTGTGTGTGTGTGTGTGTGTGTGTGAGAATGAATTGACTGTTCTCTGCTGGTTTCGGGCTCGTGCATTAAGCAGTTTTGCTGATTCTTTGTCCTGGTCTAGTTTAGCCTCTCTGCTCCCAGAGGCGCTCACCTGCCGCCCACATCCAGACCTCTTGGCTAATGGTTCTGACCTCCATTACTGCCCCTTTCCCTCACACGCCCACTTACCCTCAAGTCAGCAAACCAGAAAATCTGGATCCAGTCCCGAGTTCTGAGTTTCATTAACACAGTGGTGATAAAAACATTTTAGAAGCTTTACCGCAAATAGAAGCGATTCACTGGAAAGTTGTTTTTACCTGAGACAGTGCTTTGGTCCAGTTGCAAACTTGCATTTTTTGGGGGGATTAATATAATTACTAGGCTCCCAGCAATGGAAAAGGTCCAGTAGGTGAGGACCCTAACAATACAAGCACATTTTTTGACCAACACACGGAAACTTGCACATGCATCACACTTGCAAAGAAAAAGATATTTGAAGAGTTTGGAAATGGACATAGAAAACTCAGGGAGCAGCGCCCCTCTGAATGTTTGTTTCGCTGAGCAGGAATAGAATAAAAGAGGCATAGATAGACAAAAAAATCAGCAGGCAAATGTGTCCCACCGAGACCCACGTCCTCATCAACAGGAACTGGGCCATTCTGGTTAAAAGAGTCAATTTTCGGCCATTTCTGGCCTGTTTTTGAGCCTTTGCAGTCTTGGTCTGTGAAGGATCTCAGTCTGGGACGCTGACAACTGGCACACGTCAGCTGGTCAACCTGAGCATCTCAAGCTGCTGAGAACGTTCTAAATCTGAAAAGGTGCGTCCACTCTGGTGGCTGTTATTGATGGCGCTCTGTGGACAGTCTGAAGGCTTTGAACACGGCTGGTAGAGCAGGCAGAACAAAGACAAAGAAAACCAAAGACAGAGACACAGAGTTGAAAGAAAGAAAGAAAGAAAGAAAGAAAGAATAAATAAGCCGGGTTTTGTATCCTACAGGTAGGTAGACGACAACCTGCTGGTGGGACACAAAACCCGGCTTGAATCAGGCCCTCGAGTACCGGATTGGACTGGTTATGTGCACCCTGATGATGAGGAAACAGACAGTACAAAAGGTTGCCTTTCCCTTGAATCTGATGAAGAGAAAAGATTCAAAAGGAGTTTATTTTCCCGTTTTTTTTCCCCCTGTATGTTAGTTCATACCAGCCTTTCGTCTGTTTGGCTGCTTGCCGGCTGCTTCCAGGTCGTCCACGCTGAGTCTTCACCTCCAACAGAAACCTTTGGCTCTATCGCTCATCTGTGTCCTCGCTGCAGATAAGGATTCGTGCGGGGCGGCGGGGAAACACATTAACCTATCTGACATAAAAATCCCACACGTGTCTCTGGGCCCTGATTATCTGCAGACCGAGAGGTGCGTTCAATTCTTTTCCTCTTGCCGCCTGACGGCCTTGCTGTCTCTTTATTTATGATAACTGCTCCTTCTCGCTAACAGCATCTTATTGAACAGACGATGGCTGGATGAGTGGCACCCCAGCCCTCATGAGTCTCAGCAGGAATAGTTTATATTAGTATAATCGTATATATTGCATTGAATTCAGGGCGTCATTAAACTGCGGAGATGCAGCAGGTCGTCAGATGATGATGAGAGAGGACCGTATATTCAATCATTTGCCCGTGAGGTCGTGCCGATGAAGCCGTCACGGCGTGGCTCTCAGAGGCCGATCCATCAGCCGCGTTGGTGGAGGAGGCATCCAACCTGACTGGCCTCCATGTCTGCTGCTGGAGGAGCAGTGAAAAAGGGGAGGCTGGCGTCCTCTTAGGGGTCGCTAATGTTAGCGTTAGCCTCACATGATGCCCTTTTTCAATAAAAGCGTCGAGCTGATGCTGGCGATGTTGTTCTTTTTTTTAAGCACGGTTCGGCGGCGAGGATGGCGAGGATGGAGGTGGTGGTGGTGGGAGGATGACCGTTAGCCTCCGCAGACGCTGGCTCATTTAGAAGGACGAGCCTGGCAGGAGCGGGAAAGGGGCCGTCGCAATAACCTTTTCCCATCTTCCTCTGTGAGAAAATGACAAGGTGCAGGGAGGAAGGACCCTCTCTGACATTTAGTCTGCAGGGTCTCGCATGCAGTCGAGTGGCCACGCGTGAAACACGCCGAGGCTCAGGATGAAGCCCATCGCTGTCCACGTTCCAGAAAACACCTCCTGGAACGTCTGGAAGCGACGGCACGCTGTCCATCAACAACAGTAAAATCTGTGTTTTGCTTAATTTTGGGGTTTTGGATGATTCCAATGACCTCTTCCATCGCTACACACCTCTTTAAAATGACAGAAAGTAGCTCCCCACTTCCTCTGTAAACAGCGTTGTTTTCTCCCAGCAGACTTGATATTAAAGCTCGGGTTTAGAGGTCGATGAATTCTTTTGACCACCCCTCGATTGGATCAGGCCTCTCAGCGTCTGGCAGACAGAAGATAAGACCTGTTATCTGTCACCAGCACAAACCTGCAACCTCGTCCTGTCCTCCTGACGGCTGGAGCGGAGCGAAGAGGAGCGATAATGAAGGAGAAACAAGGCGAAGGCTCTTCAGCAGCCACGCACAGTAATTAACGCGCTTACAAAGAGCAGAATCCGCCATTTTCCAATTTAGCATCCTCAATTCATCACTTCATTTGTGAATCAGGGCATCTTTCCGATCCAAAAATCAACGAGGGCTACAAAGAACAAGAGCGCTAATATCATCAGCGTCAGTGTTTTGCTTTGGAGCCGTGAGCAGCAGAGATCAGCTCAAGCTCACACCGATCAGGAAAACACAACAACACGCCAATGATTCATCGCTGGCCAAATCACTTCTTTCATGTCACGTAATGTGCAGAGTTGTCAGCCTGTGCTGAACGCCGGCGTCCCAGCGTCCCCGATGCTGCAGGCCCTGCTGCGTGCAGCCGCACCGCCCGATGCTGCAGGCCCTGCTGCGTGCAGCCGCACCGCCCGATGCTGCAGGCCCTGCTGCGTGCAGCCGCACCGCCCGATGCTTTTATGGCGGCAAATCCATGAAAAGCCTGATCGTTAAATATTCGAGCAAGCGGGAATTTTGAGCAGGAGGAGGACAATGATGATGACAGGAAGAGGAGGAGGACAAGAGCGGAAGGAGCGGTGAGGAAGGAGAGTGGAGACGAGCTGCCACCTCCCCCCCCGCGTGGTGTCGATTTGAGGGAAGAATGAATAAATAGGGCACAAACGTTTCACACCCTCATTTGGTTTGGTCCAAAGTGGAAAGTGGACCAAATGGGCAGGACAGCACGCAGCTACCACAGCCCATCTCTTGGGGGTGGAGTCGCCCAACATGATCGCCTGGAAGCAGAAAGCAGGAGGAAGAAGAACAGCTGACCTATCGACAGCTCGTCACTCATCCTTGAACGCTTTCTTCCTCAGCTCATTGGGTTCTGTGGATTCACACTGTTGTCATGTGATGCTCCTTCCTGTCGTTGGAGGTGCGCTCTAGTGGGACTCTGCAACCCAGATCCAGCTGCCAGCCAAACCAGACCCAGGTGTTCAGGCGAGGTAGAAGTTGCTTATTTGATCTATTCAGCGTTCCAACCCAGCCAAAAGAAGCAGGATCAAAGAGGCAAACCGATCCGCTTGGAGTGAATTAAACAGTTCTGCTGTGAAAAATGCTGTAAAAGGTCCAGTTTTTCTTTTTGCAGAAATACTGACCGTTCCGGACCCGTCTTCTACTCTTTAACTGTTCTCATATTCATTAGATCAATACAGTATAAAAGAATCTGGCAATTGACTGAAATGTTGGGTGAATCCATGAACTCACTTGCTGAGGCCTCAGCGGGTCACTGCAGGATCTCAGTCCCTCCCAGACTTTGCAGAAATGTTCATTTATTCCAGATTTGCAGCCTTGTGTTGGGCCACTTTCAGATTGCCTCGTCAGATCATTTGCGTTTCGATGCTGATGAGCTATCTGCAGTCTGCTGCACAATGCTGCCTGATTGCTCATTTAGCATCTTCTTACATTTACCAAAAAAAGCAGAATTGGGGGGGGGGGGGGGGGGTGTCTCCCCAGCAGGACAGGGCAGAGCCCGGCAGTCCATCAGGCAGGCAGGCAGGCAGTCCGTCAGCGCGGCTGATGGTCCCAGCCTGATGCTATCTGCTGATCGCTCCTCATTACCGTTCCCTATCTGCTGCCTGATCCTTCTATCTGTAGGATCTGAGCCGTTATTAGCTCAGCTGACTTGATCAGCCTCAATGACGGGAACGCCGCCCATCTTTACTGGCCGTCGCCTCAGAGCTCATTAACCAGAACACCACCTTCAGGAAAACTCCACAGTTGTCCGAAGTGGCATGTTCTAATCCCATTTTTGGATGTTGGAGCTCCATCAGGATGTGACGTGATGCCCAACAGGCGTCCCGCCTCCGACCTGAGCCGATTACACGTTTGGATTAGCCTGCTTGATGAAGCTCTCCACCGCTCTTTCCTCCGATGGTATCTATTAACGAGCTGCCCAGAAGAGGAGAAACACAATCAGGGCCTATTGAGCTGCGGCCAGCTGTCTCTGCTGCTGCAGCGGCGCATCCGTCTCAAGCACGGCCCCACGCTGGCCAGCACGGAGCAGGACACACCAGCGGATGAATAAATGCATTTATCCCCGACCAAACGGAGGAGGACGCGTATTCATCTCTGTCGTTTCGTGCGACAAACTGCAGCCGAGTGACTGATTACTTCTGAAGAAGGTGGAGGAGAGTGGGGGAGACGCCGCTGACCTCTCTCTCTCCAGCCTGGGTGTGGCGAAACGAGGCCGGCCGGGCGAATTTCTGTGCTTCTAATAGAGGTGGGAGAACTTCCCAACCCAACAGCTGCCGGGTGAAGGACGAGAGGAGCTCATGTGAATTATTGTCTGTCGTGCTTTCGTGAAAAAAGCAGCAGTCCGGCTGGTTTCTGCAGCTTGAGAGTAGAATTGCTCATCTGTATCTGATAAAACCACAGGGGGAGCCTAAAAGCAAACTTTCTTTGGAAAAACAATGTCGTTGGTCTTTTGGACTCCTCCTCTGGGACCTGTCTCATTTCTCAGCCTGGGCGGCCCATTTTCCCGTTTCAGATGTTTCAGGTCGGGTCCAGTCCAGGGCAGCCTCCAGAATCCTTTCATCTTTCCTGCTTCTGTGATGCTCTGAGGGTTGAGACGCTGGTGATTCTGTGAAATATGCCAGACATCCACACTGACCAACGTCAGGGGCCATTAGCGGGTCACCTTGTTGGACCGCTGCTTCACTAATCCTGCTTTGGTGCTGTGTGTGGGTGTAGCTGTAAGCATTAGCACCCACACACGACGCTCACGGTGGTGGGCCAGGAACCTCCTCCAGATGGCTTCCACCTTTGTGGTAAAACAAGTGGGAAGGTTCTCCAGTCGATGGTTGTTGATCAACAGTGCGACCAAATCTATACCTTTAGAGCGCCGTGACGACGGTCAGCATCACCGAAGGTCGCGACCTTGTGGCTCCCTCATCCCAACAAAACCTCAAACACAGGCACCGTCTGAGAACGGGCGCGTGCATCATTATTCATGTTGCTGGCAGGTCCATCGTGCGTGTGGCTGACGTCTTCCTGACGCTGGTTGATTCATCAGATTATTGGAAATGTGCGAAGGGCCTCGTAGAACGTCTACTGCCATTAAAAGTGCTGGAAGAGCAGCTTCAGCTGAGGGAAACAGGACGTCTTCTCTCGCTAAAGTGACATCTGGCTGTCACTCCCACAAAATGGTGGAGGAGTGACAGACAGACGTCCTCCAACGTCCGACACAATGTTCAGGAGGAGCTTTTTATACAAGCATTGCTGGACTACACACACACACACATGCACCTTCATGTTTGAAGAAGTCAAACAAAGATCTAAATAAATCCTATCCATGACTTCATTCACACACACACACACACACACACACACACACACACACACACACACACACACACACACACACACACACACACACACACACACACGTCATCCCTCTGAATGTCACGTAAACCAAAACTGGAAAAATCCCAAGACGCTTCAGGAATGCTGGGACGTTTGCAGCGCCCCCATCTGTAATTATGCACCTTAGTGTTGGAGATTTACCGCGTGCACGTACGTGTTTGTCAGCGCTCGATCATTTCCATAAAATCTCAATCATCAAGAATCATCATGAGTGAGTTTAGAATCAGGAAAAAAAAAAAAAAGAGCTGCATGCAGGAGGCGACAAAGGTGGGTTCAAAAGAAGGAAAAATAAAGATGAAGATGGAGCAGGGGTGGTGCACAGGAGCCAGGCGGAGGACAAAAGGGACAGAGAGGACATCCAAACATCCCAACGTCAACGAGGCTGGAAACGCTGGACGGAGCAGGAGGACGTGGAGCAACACTGACCCAGGATCAGCTTCTAGAGACGCTCAAGCAGTGCAGAACAACGGCTGCTGCACGGACGACCCCGGTCCAGGCACGTCTTCACACGTGCACACGCACCAGGGCGTCCTCCTGCACCGCTCTTTTCTGGCTGTGTGAGACATTTGCACGCATCCGTTTGTCCCTTCGCTCACGTGCACGCTGAGTCCAGCAGGAATGTGCACGTCCAGCCTTGACGCTCACGTTTGTTTCCAGATCTTAATGTTCCACTCTTTCCACTCGTCTTTAGATGTTAGATTTCACGGGAGCCTCTCGGAGGACATCACACCCCTCCACCTCCACCTCCACCTCCACCTCCACCTCCACCTCCACCTCCACCTCCACCTCCACCTCCACCTGATGGACACCCTTCCTGATTCCTGTGTGTTCAGCCTCCTCCTTCCTTCACTCTCCTTTAATTTCCTTTGTTCATCTTCTCATCTCCTTTTTTAATTCTCCCTCCCTCCCTCCTCTATCTTTCCCCGTCTTCCGCCGTTTACCTCTCCATTATGCCGCCCCTCCGTGCGTCTCTTCTCTCCTCCTCTCCTCCCTCCATCCTCCCCTTCTCCCCTCCGTATTTGCGGAGGGACTTTTGGAGGAGAGGCAGAGCAGGAGTGTGTTGGAGGGGAGGGGTGGGTCTCTATAAGAGCGGCAGCCTGCAGCCTCCACGTAGTCTCCACCCTCACGCTGAGACTGGCAGCAGGACAGAAACGCTGACCCCACATCCACACGCGCTGGTGGGACCGGGACAGGAACCCAAATCCTCAGCCTGACACAGGTAAGAGAGACCTGCCGGTGTGGAGGAAGGGCGGAGGAGCAGAGATGCCGTGACCTCTGACCTGCAGTGAGTCTTTCCATTCCCTTTGCTTCCGGAACATCACCGCTCACCTGCCGTTTCTAGCCGATTTAACGATCTATAATAACAAAATCTGTTGGTTTTTCCTTTTGACTGGCAGCATTTCTGACATATATTTACCGATGTCATTAGAAATCTAGCGGGTTTAATGTTTTCTCTGGCGTTGCTGTTGTTTTCCTGAGCGTACAGCCCAGTTTGAGTGGTAAACTGGGTTTTATTCTGGCGGAAATGCGGGTGCGTGGCGGAGAGCGGTCTCACCACAGACGGCAGGCGAAGACTCGCACTTTGTTTGGTCTGAGCCGAGAGTGAAACGGTTTATTCCCCTCAGTCGTTACCGGCCAAGGTCTGATTTACTGCTGATCTCTGCGGCATGCTCCACGCCGGGGCTGCTCATGCGGGTGGGTGCTCCTTCGCCAACAACAGCTTTTCCATCTCCTATTGGTGGTAAAAGAGCTTATTTGTCCATGGTTTAATTACCTGGGCCAGCGAGTAGCTGAATGCTGAGACAATTCTTCCCTAATTATACCAGCACCCCCGCCCCCCCCAGAGTCAGGTTTGATAGAACAGCATTTAGGATGTTGGTGTGCCAGAAATTAACATGAGGGGGAACCACAACCTGCCCAGTTTTCAGCCTGAAACGTATGAAGAGTTTTGTGAAATCCCTCCAATTATTGCAAAAATATCTGCTCTGGTCAGAGCGTGACTGGTTTCATCTGGTCCACTGTGGTTGTGTAAAGTTATGGTTGTTCTTTAGGTTTTCAGAACAGAATGAATCCTCCCATCGTGAAGAGAGAGAAGTGGTTGGAGACTCTGACACAGTTTCTGGACCATCTTCCCTCCGCTGGTCTGTTTTTTAAGTTGAACGCACTTTCCATGTGAGTCACATAAACAGAGATTAGCATGATAATTATCAGCACCAATAACTTGGCCCGTTCCCCAGGTTCCCCATCGACTCCCAGCAGGCTTCAGGCCCTCAGGTGAAAATCTCATTAGGAGTTTAAGTTCACAAACTTGTGACTTGAATCATGAAGGTTTTGTGGAGCCTGAGGCTTTTTCCCTTCTGACCTTGAAAGAAATTCAGCAGCAAACCTGGATGGATTATTCTAGGGTGGCTTTTCTAACGTGCACGTGGCTCCTCGTGCTCGTGCAGCTCGTTTGGGTTCAGACGGGTTCAGGCTGGAGGAGGCAGCAGCTTTTACCTTCTGCAAAATGACGCAGTTGGATGAATCGACCTGCCCTCTACAAGCGGAGGAGATGGATCTGTTCCATCTTGGTCTTAATCTTGCAACGTTCAAACCCCGATCCTGACCTACAGCCATCCAGGTGAAGGTCATCTTGAGGTCATCTCGCTGCCGTGCTGAAATGATGCTTCAGGAACTCCACAGAACGTCACCTTTTCTGTGCAAAGTTAGCTCTTCTGGCTTTGCAGAAGATCCCTTTGGGGCCATTTCCCCGTCGTTTCCTCTCAAACACGACCAGTCTCATGAGCGTTAGGATCAAAGCTGCTGGACCCCAGGAAGTCCTTCACATCCTGGCTGATGGGGTGGGGGGGTGGGGGGGTGGGGGCTGCTCTGAATGGGCTGTAAACACGGAGCGCTAATCCACGGATGCAGCGCTGCTAACGGCAGGATCTCCTGCCATCCTTTTGTGCTGGGAGGATTTTCTCCTCCGGGCCCTCAGCGGGGGCCACTTCCACCCCCTTGTTTCCATGTGAAATGAGAAATATCTGCTGTCAGAGGCATTTACGCTCATCTATTCTGTTCCAGGGGAGGAAATATGTCGCTGTTGTTGATGTGGAGCCGCAGAAACGCTCTCTCTGAATGGAAATGAAGACAAAAAAAACCCCAAAACAACGTGTTTTTGGAGCAGTAAAATGAAAACATCTGGATGTCAAACCTCCAATAACTGCTGTCATCATTAGGCTGCAGCTTCAGACGTAAAACACGGGCAAAAATGACATGCTGCCGACACAAAACGCACGCCTCTGAGGCAGGTTCATTATTTTGTTTTTCACACAACGCAAAAAAGAGCGTTTTTTTCCCCCATCACAGCTGAAAGAGCAACAAAACTCAACCCGAGGTCTAAACTGAAGGTCTGCTGCCTTCAGTTTATTAGTCTCACATTTGGAAAATGTCTGTTATTTACTTGTGGGGTCAAAACCTGTGAGAGCAGACGCGGTTCTTCTTCATGCTTTATGGGACAGAAAGCAGATAAAAGAACCTGAATGTGGTGACTTTTAAGGAAACCTTTATTTTCCTTTGGAATGCAGTTTTTCTTGCGTTGACTTGTCAAAGCAGATTTAATCCGGGATTTGGCTCTACCGGCCAAAGGTAACAACGGCGCTGAATCCGATAAACGACAACAGCCAGGAGGTGGAGCGACAAAAAAAAAAAAAGAAGGATCAATATGAAATGAGTGCGATATGAAGCGTGTGTGCGAGGAGCACGTCCCAACCATTAATCGACCCCGGCTGACGTGGTCCATTGAGGGGGGAAATTGATTTGCAATGGTGGCAGCGTTCAAGCGCAGTGTGCACGCCGGCGCCACGCCGCGCAGCCCGGCGCCGGGAGCGTCCCCGAAAGCCCGAAAGATCCCTTTTCAAGCCGGCTCTCGAGGCGCCCAGCCGCCAGCAGATAGTTTGGTGTCATCACATGTGAGGGGAGATAAAACAGCTGCCTCAGAAGAGCGTCTGCAGGCAGATATCCCTGAGCTGGTGGAGTCTGGGTTAAAGGTGACAACACGCACAATTTACTTAAAGATTTTCCCATTTGCCAGCCTGATTGGTAGCAGCGGCTTACATCACAGTTACGGATGAGTCCCACCAATGACCAGCGATCGATGGGAAGACAAAGAGGGACTTTTGGGAGTTTCTGAGTGGGCCTGAGACGAGCTGTCAGCCCAGATGATTCTGCTGCCGTCACTGCAAGCAGAGGAGCAGATAACGCTTAATTACCTGTCAAAATGACATCAACATGACAACAATGTCAAAGCCAGCTCTGAAAACCCAGGACAGGGATTGTTTGCTTGATAATGGTGCTCCTGATGATGGTTGCAGGGGGGGGGGGGGGGGGGGGGGGGGGGGG
>BJFM01000702.1:213192-274328 GCA_016586285.1 Arothron firmamentum | reverse complement strand
CACCCCCCCAAAACATTCCTCCAAGCTCAGTGGTGGTAACGTTGGATGTTGTGTTGCTGCGGGTGAAGCTGGAGCTGCAGTTTGCATGTGAGAGGCCTGGGGAAAAGAGGGAAATCAGAGCTCTAATGATGGCATTAGGAAAATTTGAGGAAGAGATCTTTATCTGCTGTCTAACTGCAGGTCACAGGCTCATTGCAGATCTTTTCTGTTTCAGTTATCAGCGTGCGAATGCAATATTTGCCAAGAAACAGTTGAATATGGAAAAGATATCTAACAAAATAAAGTCGTAGCAGGTGTTAAATGACTAATATCTCAGCTGTATTCAGATTTTCCATTTTGCTGTCTCACTTAATGTGATTTCCCATCCCACACTTGTTTCTGCCGGACCGCCTCCCAGTATTTCACTCCAGGACTGAATAAATAGAGATAACTTGTCTAAATGCAAATGGACATGGATTATTAGGCAACGTCATTTCATAGAACATTTAGAGGCTTAGTTTAAGTCCTAATTTATACTACAACAAGAAAACAACTGGTTCTCTTTGTTGTTTTATTTATTATGAGATGAGCAAGGCGTGGCAAATGACTAGATTCAGGGATAGAATTCAGATCTGTGGAAAGCCTCTCATCTTTGGTTCATCCACCGCTGCTGCAGCCGATGGGGCGAGACTAATCTCGCCGCCGAAACGCTCACATTCGTGAGCAAATACTCGTAATTTCACTGCTTCCAAATGAATTAAATGCTGTTTTATGACCAAGGTTTTTTTTCTAAATCATTTGGAAAGACTGTAGTGGAGAATGAGGAAGTAATGCATGTCATTCATACCTTGGAAAATTTTAAGCTGGAAGTGGCTCAATGTGGGGCGACTGAGGGACTAAAACCATACAAATTATCTGGCTCGGCGTGCTCGTGGATGTCAGGGAGCACGCTGACTAGGAAAGAATTTATTTGACAAAAAAATCCATCTTTTTTCACCCTCCTTTTTCTTTTTTCTTACATGTTTTCCTGTCCTTTAGGGGGCACCACAGAGTCTTTGAAGCCTGGTTTCTGCTGGTGCAGTGTGTCCACTGGGTACAGGTGGCTGCCCAGTTGCTGGTGACCTTAGAAGCCCAGGACTGTGGACCCCTCCTTTGGCTGTTGACCTTCTATTACCACCCAACCAACAGAGGGCATCACAGAGCGTTACAGCTGGTCAGATGAAGTTGTTTACATTTTGGCTCTTGGTGGGAATATTAGTTTGTAGATGCACCCAAAATATTCCAGTAACTACTTTATGGATTTTATGAAATTTCCATAGATTTTTTTGGTCCCCAGGAGATAAATGGCCAAAACAACCTGCACAAGTTTAGCCTGCCTACCAAAACCAACCAAGCTCAGATTACAACACAGAAAGGCAATAAGACACTAGTCTGTTAAGAGTTTAATGCCACTGTTTTTAAATGCTATTCTGATGTCCCATCAGCCCCAGGGGCAGTAATAATGCTGTATTGTTTCTGAAAATATCATCATTGTAGGTTTGATCAGGTGATGTTGGCATCGTTTCTCAGCAGGCTATTGTCCAGCATTGTTCTCAGGTTCTGTTTTATTTGAACGTACTGAAGGTACACTGTCATCAGCTGGTATCTTTTGGAAGGTGGGTTGTCATTTGAAGCCTCAGAACAAATAGAGAGAAAGCAGAATAACACATTACGGTTTAAATTATTAACGAACACTTTCTGAGGGGGAGAGAAGGAGACGGTAGCGTGGCAAGAGAGCTGGGAGTGGTGTCGGGTAAAAAGGGTGATGCAGTATTGATTTTCCCAGCGAGTGTATGACCAGCCAGTCTGAGTTTCATCTCACTGTCTCCTCCGCCTCCTCCCGCAAACCCCCTCATCGCTGCCTTCTCTCCCATCGCGCACTTGCCTCACACCAGGTTGTGTTCAACATTTGCGGATTACAAGCGTGTCATTTTTTTATTTGTGGGGAAGAAAGCTAGAGCAGTCATTCTGGTGCCGCCTGACAATTAACCGCTCCCTTTATTTGTCTTGTATGTTTCCAGGTGCATGCCAAAGAGGCGTTGGACCACCTACGCGCCCTGTTCACGGCCTTAAATCCTCCTCTTCCTGTTGGCTCTTTGCAGTCAGTGATGACTCTGCTGTCACCACAAGAGCAGCAACAGTCATTATCAATTTTACTGATCATCAAGCTCTTGGTCAACTTTGCCCTTTTCTCCCGGCAAGCACTGAGTGGATCAGCAGAGATTTTACAGATGGTGAGGAAATTAGCTTTTAACAAATTGACTGAATGACTAGAAAGATTCACGAATGTGTGTTTTCAGGTGCTGGACCAGTCTGGGCTTGTTAACGAAGCAGCCCGCGTTCTCGGCTCACTGGAGCTTTCACAAAACGGAGGAAGCTGCTTATCGAGCGAAGATAACAGAGTCCAACTCAGGATCCAGAAGCTGCAGCACACGCTGACCCACATGAGTGTCACAGGCCCATTTACAGGTGGGAGTGCACACCCCCACGCACACAGACGCCAGTCATCCACACAGCAGTGAGTTTATCCTCGGCCCCAGTTGCCCCCCCCCCATCACTGTGGAAAAATGGCAGGATAATGAATAACTGTAATAAAATGTGATGTCAGTCAAGTTTCTGTGCTATATATTTTCATTTCATTTAAGTGCTGAATGTGACAGGTGTTTCAGAGAAACTCCCACTCACCAATTTTCACTTTGCTGATGCATTTATTAAATAATTTCAGTCTAAACCCCCATTCACACATGCAGCCATTTCCAGCAGTGTTCCAGTATTTTCCCCCAAGAGGGGTTGAGGGATATTTTGGAGCCAAAACAGATTTTGTTGGAAATCTGCACAGGCTACACAAGACCCCATAAAGTTGCATGGAATTTACTGGAAAGGCTGTGTTAAAAAGAAACCAGAGCATCATTTGGAAGCCTCATGTAGCCTCGTTCTCACATCGTTTTCAAAAGGATTTGGAGCTCTTCGGTGCCGTTCTTAATATGTTTTTATTTTACCGGTATTATGCATAAAAAAGGAAGAGGACCACACAGATACAGTCTGATATATAAACAGATTTGAGATGCAAATCTACTGGACTAGAGCTGCAAGTGTGAGTAAACGGAAAGTAACTAGTGATGCTTGGAAACCTGGGAATTTATTGGGAACTAAAAGATTCAACCTTCGTCCTGTAGTAACAGCACCAAAATCACATTTATACAAACAGACACTGCCCCAGTTTTTGTCTGCCAAGATCAATATTTACTGACCGAACAGTATTTTATGCTATGAAATATCTGTTGTGACCATTTACGATCATTTGGGGACATGTATGAAGAGCAATGATGGAATAGATTTGGGAAATATGGAGTCCTGTATTTGAGATTTGTGTGTTTACTTGATGATGCACAAAGTTGTATGGAGTTCTCTGATTGGATAAAGTTTCAGGCTCTGTTTATATATACAGAGTATTAAAATGTTTGGATTTAGATTATTTAGGTTAATAGACATTTTCTTAATTGGTCATGAGAAGCTGCGCAACACAAGTAGATGTTCAAGCAACTTTACCAAAACTCTGACATTCAAAAGGAAACTTTATTTAAATGTGATCACATGAAATATTTTTACTCAACATTAGAAATGAACATGAAAAAATGCCCAGGCAGCTGTTGCTAGCCAGATGGAACTCACTTATGATGTAGAAAAACAAGTCCAATGTAAGAATTTCCACTCTAAACCAGTTCTTGGCTCTAGACTAAACAGGCACCATGTAAACTCCGTCTGACACGGACAAAACTACCCCCCTGAAAAATGTAAATGTACCCCCCTGTGATTTATTTATGTCTAACAGAGCTTCTCTGACGTGGTCAACAATGTTTTGTCTGACCACAAACGACGAACTGCCTGTATTTGTTCACACGCCAGCGGCTCCTGCACACCTGACTCGAACGCTTTCTCACTTCAGAATAAAGCGCACGGTCTTCTGCTGAGTGACTGTGCAGCGTCCCCTCTGCAGCAGCGGAAGAGGAAGGCATTGCTGGACATCCGTACACCGTTTGGTGCCAAATTCCTGTCATCGCTGTCTGTAGCCAGCAACCTGGAACAGAAAGATAAATGTAGGCTGGAACATTACCGAGCTTTTGATTTGGGTTGAACAGACGATATCCAACTGATGTGCAGGCAAGAACTGAGAACCTTCTTATTATCTTCATACATTTTCTTAAATTGCTGGTTGTTCCAACAATACTGCCGCCTGTTGAGAGCGGTCCAGTGTGTTCTGCTTTGCTGGTGAGTGGACTGGACTCCTGTTCCTGCTGAACTGAGCCAGTGGTTCTGTACAACTGCATATCAGCTCAGTAGGCACAGGAAGCCGAGCCCAAAACTCTCTGTCACTGATTCTCAGCACTTTTTCCTTTTATCCGGGCAGTAGCTGTAAAATCGCACTACACCAACTCTGACCTAATGTCAGGTAGTATTACACTTCGCCACCCCCACACCAACATGAAACACTGGCCCGTCCTCTGCAGAGTGGTGGCTGCAGCTACTTTATTTTTGATGATGCTTTTTGCTTCTGCAAAGATGCTTCTGCAGAGCTTAATTTCCATCCCATTATGATGTCATAAATCACGCGCTGCCAGCAATTCTTCGCATTGACAGACTTTTGACGGTCATTACTCTTTTACCAAGGCCTATATATAGGTTAAAAAATGGCCAGCTTCACATGGCCCTCATTTTTAATTCACACATCCGTCCTCATTTAGCTGCCGTTTTATGAGGAGAGAAGGCTGGAGACTGTTTAGTATGGCTTGGAATTGGAATCTGTGCCCAGTTAGTGTTAAAGGTCAAACATTATGTTATACTTGGCATTTAATCTGGCTGCGGTTATTGACTGTCTGGGTGTAAAATGAAATCAACGGTTCCAAAACATCTCTATTGCCGGATCCTGCATGAAAAGTGAAATGAGCTGTTGGCAGTTAGTATCGCTTTTGTGTTTTAGATTTATCTGGACTAATTTGGAAATTTGGAGCAGAATCTTAGGAAAGCATGAAACAACGTGTGTTCAACCCAGCTGACAAACGCAGCTCCTCCAGTTGTCAGTGGGTGTTTTACAGAATCAAAGCTGTTATTCTGAGACAAAAAACAGAGGCTTACGCAACACAGAAGCACTAAATTGGCCAATTAAATAGAATCTGACATCATAAGTGAATGTAAGATCTGAAAATCATTAAAGATTTTCATCTTTCCATGCTTCTGTTTTGTTTTCCTCCACTGTTGAACTGTGTTCCGTGAGAATCTGACCGCTTTATGGATCTGTGCATCTCAGCTTCCTTGGGTTGAGACTAGATCTGAAATCAATACACATCAGCCAGGAATGCACAGATGGCACACTTTACTGACAAAGAGGGATAACGTTTAAAACCCAAAGAGCTCTAAATGCTGAAAGGATGATTTTGAGCTCTAAATTGCTGTTTTGTCAATCAGTGAAGGGTCAGCCATTGGACCATAAATTGTATCTGCACAGATTCAACAGAAGCAGTTAAGCGGAACTGATAAATAATTTAAACAGTGTTCATTTACTGCAGATCTATAAATGATATTTTAAGTTCGAATGGACAGTTGTGCAAGAAACGGCTCCCCTGCTGGTAGATATAAAAATACAAACTGTAGCTAAACGGAATAGAAAATAATGTGCGGCTAGAATCATGATACAAATTAGCTTTTATGATACACAACTGAAGCATACAGAAGCACAGGGATGGAGGTCATTCAATATTACAGTGCTTTGAATGTTATTTCTGAGTGGGAGCCTGTCAGTGGAATGTTTGATGGACATGCAAGTGAAGCCATGCGATGTGTTTGGTTCTTAGGTTAGAGCGAAATAAAAAAAAAAATAAATTGGGGGGGGGGGGGGGGGGGGCTCACAATGAGTAGGCACAACACCTACTGCAAAGATCTAAAAAGAAGATTTGCTTTATCTCCCTCCTTTTACGGCAATTCATTGTGCCGCTGTGTCCACTCGTCTGGGTCATGCTCTCCTCAGGTGCAGAACTTAGCCACTGTGAACAAAGAGGAAATCAATCACTGTTCACCAATCAGCTAAGCTCTGTGCCTGGCTGGAGAGAGAGGAGGCAAACCCAGTCCCGTCCACTCACGCACAAAACACTCGATGACACCCTCCAGATCGCTCTTCATTCTTTTTTCCACCCTTGTCAAGTCACCAATCCTCCCAACACAATTGAGCGCACTCCTTAGAAAAAACACGTCTTCTTGGGTTTGGAATATTTGTGTGGGAGACTGTGGTTTTTAAAGCAGCTGACTGGGTCTGGCCGGTGTGGTAATCCCTGGCAATGTGATTTTATCATAAGTCACAAATCAGCACGCCAGGAACCCTCACAGCCCAGACATGAAAGAGCAGGCCTCCACTACAGTCTCCAGTCCAGTCCAACACCTGCAGCACCTTTTCAAATAAAACAACTCCAACTCTTTTTTCTCCCTCTCTCCTTGGCTAATGTATCAGAGCCCACTCTTAGGATGAGACCCGTAGATCCCTGCTCCCTCTCGTCACGACACGTCTTTTATTTTACCTTGGATAACCCTCTCCTCCTCTCCCATTCGCCACGCTTGGCTAACCCAGCGATATGCCCCTCATTAAGCGGATCAAGAGGGATTCCAGAGGCATGTACCAGGGAAAGAAAAGAATGAGGGAGTGAGCAAGAAAAGGGGGAGGAAGAAAGACAGGGAGAGACCGGTGTTCTCATCCGAAAGGGTTGTGCTTTTCAGGATTGAAACCACCAGGCGGGGAGTGTCCCATGACAGACTTGTTTTCGTTCTCCCACTGTCCTGTAGGTCTGTGTGAGGGTGTAAAAGAACAAGGAGGTGTGTGTGTGTGAAAAGGCAGCCAAGGTCAGTTCATCCATCATTTTAATTGGAAGGAGACCATCACTCCACTGACCAACACTGATGTTTACAGCTGTTATCTTCTTTTCTACCTTTAAAGCTTTCCTTAAATTGTGTAAAATTCTGTCATTCGTCTTGTACTTGTAAGATACCTCTACCGGGAGGAGACCTGAGGAAGTGCTGACAAAAGAAGTGCAGGAAGGTGTTTACATAAGTGTGTGTGTGTGTTATAGGCGTGTGCCTGATTTATCAGGGCTGAACCAGATGCTGAGCACTCATCTAGAAAGCCTTTCACGTCCTGTGCAAACGGATAAAACGCCTGCATGTCAAGAGATAAAAGCCTGTCTTGTAGATACTTTAGAGCTGAAAACGATGCTGTCAGTTGCTCAGGTTGACAGGGAACGGTGTTTATCAGCGCCTCTTCCACCTCGCGCTGACCATGGTCGAGGACACCTTGTTTTGAACTTCTACTTGTTGGATTCTGTGACATAAAATGTTAAGGCACAGCTAAGAGCTGATTCTGATCTGAACCGTGTCAGCAGGAATATTTACAATACTTTTGTAAGTGGCTCTGACATACAGCTCTTGACAACATTGTGGCTATAAATTATGTTCTCTTTACAAAAGTCCCACATTCCAGGTTTAGGTTGAACTCAACTGCTAATGGAATGACTTGGTTTGTAAAAATCAAGTCAGTGAGGACACGCATACAGCGTTAGATTTTTATGTGTTCCTCACACAGTTCCTGTGACCTCTGGGGTCAGAGGCACAGTTGCTAAAATACATCCAGCGTGATCATTGTTGTTTGAGTGCAAATCTATTTAATTGCTTGTTGTTGCTATGTTGTCATTAGATAAAGGCCTGTGTGAGTAAAAGCAGCACTAGAGGATCAGTGGCTTCTGAGAGACCTGCCTTGAGTCCAGTCCTCCCTTTTGCTTGGACTTCCTGTAGGTCTAAAGTTTCAATTTATCTTTACTGCATTTGGTGTCAGGCCAATAAATGCTTCACTGCTCTGTAATGTCTAAAGGCTCCGGGTTCTATCGCAGTTATAAATGCACAAACAGGAGGAATTTCAGGGCAGTGTAAACACAGTACCGAAAGGCCTGAGCCCCCCTCAAGAAGTTCTTGCTGACCCCTTCTCTTCCTTTCTCTCTCTCTTGTTTGTTTAAGAAACACATTCCCAAATTCCTTCTCTGACAAACACATCCTGACGAAGCTGCTGTGCAGGCACGGAAAAGGCCCCTTTCTGGGTCTAGAACCCCACACTGTCAATGAGCTGAGACAGGAATGTGAAGCACATGTAACAGAGTCGTTTGAGCGTGGACTGTCCCCCTAACCAGGACTCACTCACCACCATCTCTACACAAAGCTGTTACATTAAAAATCACAAACAAAGGAAATGTGATGAAATTATCCCAGCTAACTGGTCACTGGAGCAACTGGAAATACATTTTCAAATATCAATCAGATTTGTTGGACTCACTGATGTCATTTCTATCTCATGTTTACTTTTTGTGAAAATGAGACTTCACCTCCGGTGTCACAGAACCATCTCCTCCACCACTCTGCGTGCTGATTGGTCCATTTCTTCTTGGACCAATGAGAGACAGCGACAAGCCAGGGCTTGCTGCTGAGGGTCTTCCTGAACCATCAGCTCTCCGTACAGATAGACACCCATGGCCTTAAAAAAAACCAGATGTAACACTAGTTAGTCCATTTTTTTCTGAGAAATTAAGATGAGACACTTTATGGTATATTCAGAGGTGCGTATTTACTTGGTCATGAACCAGAAAGTTTTCCACGTCTCTGTACGCCTTTGTGTGCGCATGTTTGACCACCAGCTCACACCAGCGATGTCGCACCTGCGCACAGAAGGACCAGAGAAATGACCTTGAGGTTAAAAAATGACTGAGGCTGCACAATTGGTTAAAAGAATTTTAAGTTCTAAAGGTGAGAAACTCAGAGTTCTGTTTCCTCTGTGTGTTTTCACCGTATGTGTGCATGTGTGTGGATGCTAATGCATGGTCTTTCCCCCCGGAGGATCAATAGGAGCTCTGTTGCCGTTGCGATTACAGGAGAGATCAGAGGCGGGTGCTGTCCTCGCCTCAGCCATCACCCTTCTCCATCTGCTCCGAGTGCGCAGGTCTGGCCGTGCACAGGTGGGGATGTGCACTGCATTTACTGCACATGTGAACGTTTTTAGAGAAGAGTGATAAAAACAACCAGAACGATAAAGCCAAGCTTGAAAGTTCTGGTGATCGATTCTGTTGGTAGAGGCTGTTCTACAACAACGTTAGACCAGAACCAAGTTGACTGGATTTACCCGAGGGAATGTTTAACTGTGTTTTATGCTCAAAAACAAAGCGTTGGCAACATGTCTGTTTCCAGACATGCACGAGTGCATTAGTGCCCTGCAGTGGCAGCGGCCTGCCCTCTGGTCCGTCCAGCCCCTGCGGCTGTTCCCTGTGTGGGTTACATTCCTTGGGAGAGCCCTGGAGCAGAGCAGCTGTCTGCTCCAGCTCTTCTTCCTACCACTGGGCCCCTCTCTCTTTCTCTCTCTGACAACACATGCAATAAGACAGTGACATTCCTCCATTTATTACCCACCCCTCCATCATCAACGTTGACTTCGATAACACCTACAGCTTATTCTGACATTTACCATGAAAAAAACCCAAAAAAACAGGATGAGTGTGGATTCTGCCAGAATACCAGAAGTGACTACTTGACTATTTTAGCAGGAGGATGACGTGTATCAATAAAATAATTCTGACAAATACTGCTGCCTTTTATGTGAAAAGTTAAAAAAGAATCAAAGGAACTATTTTCATATGGTAACAAGTTTAAACTAGCACAGATGGACAGGAGTTTTTTATCTGAACGATAGTGGACTGCCCTTTATTAGACATTTCTACAAAGATTTATTTCTTTCCTCCAGCTCTTTGGCAAATCTTTTCTTCCTCAGACATGTTTTCATCATTATCTTCAAGTAGGGCACTGAAAACCTTAACATACCAATTTAGGATGTTATTCTTCCCCCCAAAAAAGCCTCCTCTGTGCTGCTGCTGAAAATCAGTGTCACAAACATTATCTTATTAATCCCTTTTTGCAACATTCTGAACATTTGCATGGATTGAATTCGTTTTCCAGAACAGCATGGACTCATCATCTTAAGTCGATTATGGCTGAACGATTTTAGCTGAAATGAAACAGATTTCTTGTAGCATTTCTGGAGGAAATTAATAAAATTGAATCTTTTTTTTCATGTTTCCTCTTTTGGCAGCAATTTTTGTCTCCTTGCAGGATGTTGAAAAGCTCCCCAAGATTGACTTCTTTGAGTTTGCAGACTCTCTTTGATTGGGCCTCAGTATTTTTTCCCTCTTTGCGTCGCGTCCTGCTCCACATGTGTAAATAGATGCGCTGTGGTCCAGTGCCACTGGAGGGGCAAAGCTAACCTGTGCTCAAGCAGACAATGCGTCCAGTGTTTTTCCAGATGGCCTGCGAAGCACAGACGCATGCGTATACGTTCTCGCACGCTCAAGAGATGTGCTCGTAAAGCACACGTGCAAATGTGTATACGGAGACGCGCTGCGTCTCACATCACATGAGGCTCATGGGAAAAGTCACGCATTCCATCTCACACATGCAGACCCATGCTTCAGCTCATAGACGTGTTCAGGGTCACTCGTGCTGAATGCATACTTGTGGTCAGCCCCAGATTTCCTTTCACTAAATTGCACATCACACACACTTTATTCTGCAGGCCAATCCTCACTGCAACCTTGTAACATCCACTACTCTGTATGCCCGACTGCTTTAAGTGATACACGTAACCCAGAGGCAAATAGGACACGAAAAAAAAAAATTAAAAAAAATCCACATTTCCAGGAGTTCCAGGTGATGCAGTCTTGGGTTACAAACAGACGGGACTAGAGCACTCAGGCGCGTGCGTACGAGTGTGAGCGTGTGTTTGTGGATGAGTGCTCATAATGTGCTGCCCTGTGCTATTTTTAGCAAACACTGAAAGTTTTTCCAGGAAACTGCAGATGAGAATCTGCTTTCTGCCAGGAAGTTGGACCAGAGGTCCAAAGATTGACCCCAGAACAAAGCGCTTCTATTAGAGTAAAAAACAGACCTGCAACTGCAGATGACAAACATTACTGCCTTACCAAAAGTCCATGTTAAAATAAATAAATAAATGGTGCTAACAACGGAGAGTATTGTGCTGCAGCTGTGTTTTCACACTGGCGCGTCTGTAAAGAGCCTCTGTACAGTAAAGAAGCCTTCAGCTGCCAACATACACAGCTGCAGAGAACAGACAAGAAAACACGCACGCATGTACTCGCAGAAGCCTTCAGTAGTGCCATTAAGCGATGTGCTGTCCCTAACACTCGAAGGGAATACCTTTGGGATGTAGCCAGTGATGGAGGCTGTAAAGAAGAGAGCTGCTGAGCCATGCATCTTGGGGAGACAGAGGAAACTTTTTTTTTTTGTTGTTAGAGGGGATTACGGAGCTGGAACGTAAATGCTTGCCTGTCTTGACGGGTATGTGTCTGTGTGTCTGTGTGTGTGTGTGTGTGGTCTAACCTCAGCATCTTGGCGTTGGAGGTTGTAGGCTCGCTGGAGAGCTTCCATGGCTTCCTTGCCCAGCTCCTCTTCCTCCAGCAGAAGCTCCAAAAGCATCACTAGCTGCTCCGACGTCACCTGAGGGGATGAAATGAAACCAAAACCAGTGATGAAATTCATAATGATACCTCCCAATATGTACCACGACATATTAGTTATTATGAGAAAAAAACATCACATTGTGACAAAGCTATTAAACGAGCAAAATTACAGCCTTATTGCATACGGACTGTTTCTCAATATAGTTTCATTTCTGTGAAAGGATTAATAATAATAATAATAATAAAAAAAACTGTGCTATAATGTGCAGATTTTCAAGGATTCTGCTATCCGAGATGGGAATTGAATAAAAATGAAACATGTACAACTGGAATATTAACAAATGCGTAAAAGAAGACAGATGCAGGGAAATAATGAAAAACCAGAAATGGAGAAACAAAGTAATGAAGTTATCTTTCACAGGTAGACAGAGAGCAGCAATGTTCAGAGGGGACAACAGATTTAAAAAAAAAAAAAAAAAAAAAAAGACTTTTACATCACTTATTCTCGTAGGCTGCAAGAAGGCAGAGAAATCCCTGATTGAAGCAATAACGGAGCCATAAAATTGAGGGAGGAGACGGATGCCTCCCTGTTGCTTCTTAACAGAAGCTGACTGATTGTGCCCTCCTGAGGTTAACCTTAAAGGAAACAAGCCATTTCATTCTAATGACTAACATCTACAGGGACACACACGCTCAGATGATCATTCTGAAGATGGATGTGGGCAGTGATATGAGAGAGCAACTTCCTCCTCCGAGACGCTTGTGCCCGGCCTTGCCTCTCTCCCTCATGCGTACACCCAGAAATCCCAGTCCCTGTTTCTCTCTGGTCCCAGTCTGGGACACAATAAATGGTTTAAGTCCCTACAGAGAGTGGAGCGAAAATAGGTACGAAATGTGTGTGAGTGTGAGAGAGAAAACTCAGATAAACACTTCCAGCAAAGAGTAAATAGCTGTATTTTTGCAGAGTGAAGTATTTAAAGTAGTGTTTGGTAAATGGCCTCCTCAGCACTGCTGGGAAATACCTGAACTAAACCCAGGAAGTATTTTAGCATGTAGCTGAGGGAATAACACCCAGATTCTGGCTGGCAACTTAAACACTGGCGCGCACACGCACGCGCACGCACAGATGATCATTGAACCCCGTGGAAAATCTGACATCCTCTCTTTCCCTTCACCCTATATCAACTATTCCCTCTCTCCAGACCTCCTTCCATCTCATGAAGGCCAAGTGTTTCCTGAAGTGGCGTCTTCATCTCTGAAGGGTCGTTGGGGCCCACCCATGAATTTGCCTCCTCTCCCACCTTTTGAAAATTGAGGAATCTGCAGCAATAAAACACAGCTCTCACAAAACACACACACACACACACACACACACACACGGGCAGATGCCAATGTCGGGCCTGCTTACACCGGAATGTACTTATGTTTCTATGGATGTAATCAATAAGTCTACCGTCTCTTCAAAATCAGATTTCAAATCAATAATTGACATCACTCAGTCCTCTCCACTGTCCTTCTGGCATATTCTGGATGTGTCTGGCTTTTCTGTGACTCCCCTTTCTCAGTTCACCCTGGATTTAATTGTTTTTCATGGTGGCTTGGTTACAGATATGTCTGTGCTTGTGTGTGTGTGTGTGTGTGAGTGTGTGAGAGAGAGAGAGAGAGAGAGAGAGAGACAGACAGACACAGAACAATTAAAGGTGAAAGGTGAACTCCATGGATGACTACTCCCTTATTATTAGGTAGGGTCTAAAAATGACACTTATAGTCGTTACAAAGATACACACACACACGACCAGGTCATGGTTACCTTGAACAAATTGTCTTTCTCTACACACACGTTTGTACATCTACATATGTGAGGACTTTCATTGACATGATGCACTCCTTTACTCTAATCCTAACCATCACAGCTAAACTCATCACCCTGACCCTGACCCTCATCCTGACCTTCACCTTCAATTCAGATCTTTACACCTCACACAGTCCTTTGAAGTTGTGAGGCCAAAAATGACCTCACTTTGCTGGTTAAAATGTGTTCTGGTCCCAACTATGCTGTATGCACAACACCACAAACACACAGATATTATGTATTAACAGACACTAAAACACACCCTGCACTTCTGTAAAAACTGCTGACACACTCTGTGTTGAACCTGAGCGTGCAGGAACCTCTGGGAAATGAACTGCTCAAATATCCGCTTCACACACTGACCGCTGGAACAATGGGGCGCACACACACACATCTATGAATGCCTGCACAATACAGGAGAACTCACTGGTGATAGTAAACCCAAAGGGACAATGCTCGAGTCGCTGAGTGTGTAAAATGCTGCACGTGGCGTTTCTACTAAACGTAAAGAAAATGAGCGAGAAGGAGTCAACGGCAGGTAGAAGCTGCATTTTTGAAAAGTATGTCAGTGTATATGTGTGGGCGTATGGGACTAAGCAACATTAGTCGTGCTCCTGCTGCTGCTGCTGCATAACGTTGAATAACAACAAGATGTAACAAAAAACCGTCAGCTGTTCCAAACAGAAGGTGGTTAAACAGCATCATCGGAGGTTCTGTGATGTTTCAAAGTCTGGGATTTTAAAAAGTAAGAATTAAAGACTTGTCCAAATATGTAAGAAGAAAACTGTAAAAAATCTCCCAAACACTCATCACTGTCTAACCATTTCCATGGCAACACTGTTTGGTTCCATGCTGCGATCTGTACAGTCAACAGGAGACTCGTTTGAGAGGCTGGTACGTATCAACAGAATGGACCGAAAATGGTTTCATTTTTCTTCTTCAATCACTCACAACGTGCACATTCACCGGTGCTGCGCACAGCCATGCTCTGAACTCACAAACTTCTGCTTCAGGAAAATGATGCTATAATCCAGTTTTGTGGCCCTTTTAGAGCTTTTCTTCTTTCCAGCTGACTTGGTTTGAACCGTACTTGGAAAGATAATCAGAGAAGCTTCTATGAAGAGGCTTCAAAAAACGAATGGGAGCTTGAAGGAAGCTCTTGAATATGCCTCCAGCAGCAGTGAAAGGAGCACAGAAGTGTTCCTGATGCTTTCTTAACCTCCCTGAACTCCCCTCTTTTCTTTTTCTCACTACCTTCCTCTGAACTGGGAGAGTGTGTGCTGCTTGTTCAGTCACACTGCATTATGGGGGGTTTGGGGAGACCGAGACGCTGTGACATTATAAAACCAATCTGTGAGAGGCCATTCAATCGTGTGTACGCATGCATGTGCGTTTGATGCCATTCAGTCGCTCCTGCGCCTTTTATTTTTGTCTGACCGCAGGCTCGTAAAACTGAATTCTGGCACCAGCGGCACAGGCCTCAGCCCACGCTCCAGGTACTAAGGTTTCACTCATTCTTCCCCTTAGTTCCCCCCCTTTCTCTCTGTCTCTGTCGCCATGGCTGTCTGCTTACCGTCTCCATACCAACCCCTTTTCACAGGACCATACTGCCTGTCTGGCTCCTCCAATTATAAGTCCCGCCTCGCATCCTTTATCTCTCTCTCCGCCCTGCTTTATTTTACAATTGATTTAAGGAGTTTGAGCATTCATCTGCTCAAACTGTAGTGGGAGGCTTCATTTTGAGACAAACAGTAAGCAGCTTTTAGAATTCTATAAACAGCCACGGCAGCGTTAAATATCGAAGATTCTTACATACTTGTAACTTCAGTTTCCTTTTACAGTTATAAGTGCCTAGAAAAGCAAATATAAAACAGTTAAAAGTAACTAGATGGGGAATATTACAGCAAATCTTCTTCCAACCAGTGGACCCTTGACATATTTCTCTTTGCAGGATTGCTTTTTTACTTTTTGCCATCTTGCACCTCCCCCCTGCTTCTCACCTACGTCTGGGGTCTGCCTGCTTCGTCAAGACCCAAGTTTTTACACAGTTCTGCACACAATATCAAGTGCTTACAGAGGAGTGATTCATCCAACCGAGGCACGTAGGCTTCCGAGAAGACGAGGAACCGCTAATCACAAAACTTTATGCATCACAGAGATTTTCTGGCTTACATTAATCTTCACACTGGATTTCGCCAGGACTGTCCCACATGGAACCTTACATCATTCTCCCTGACCGCGGACCCTCTGAGACATTATCCTGGTTACAGAATTGGTCAAGTCTATGTGTAGGTACCACGTCCACTAACCGCGCCAACCTGGAGCCCCTGCACGCTGATACATGTGATGGTGCAAAGAGATTACGCCATAAATCTGCATCCAGTACATTGTGGGCGGCTAGGCGAAGGTAATTCCATTCACTATAGTGATATACTGCAATCCTGTAGCTCTGCAAGGTCTAAAAAGACATTTTGTCAGCTGACGTCACAGGTTTTATAAACCAATTTCAGGTAATAGGTTGACACACACAAACAGGAGGCACTCAAAGGTTATCCAAGAGTCACCTTGTTGAACTGTCCTCTGTTTCTATCCTCTCTATGAACGTAGCAGTGACCTGCTCGCTGCCTCACAGACAGCTGTGGTCACAGACTGATGACCTTGCCGATGACCTGCAGCGACAGACCACCACGTCCCCAATGGGTTATTTGCTGCTTTAATCAACAGGCATAACATTTACGGAGAGCAGGATGGGGATTTACGCCGCTGTGTTTGATTTTGGATGTTGCAAATTATAATCAGTCTGGAACCTAATCACAAAGCAAAACAAACGTTTGAGGGAGACGGAAGCACCAGAGCGAAAGAGAGGGGAAAGGTCCTCAAGTACGATGGCGACCGTCAGCAAGCATTGGTTGTCTCAGCGATGTGCTTGCTAACACAAACGTGAAAACTGACAAGCAAATAATGAAGCTCTTTTCCACAGGATGCAAATAACTGACAATTCAGAGCATAAATACAACTAGAAAAGCACTCAGAGCGCAGACCTCTGCCAAGCAGCTCATTTCCCCGGGTATTCCGACTCACACCTGTAGTATAGTATTTATATAGGCAGCAGTAATACAAGGTTACATAACATAGTTGGTTGCATGATGTTTATCTAAATGCTTCCTTTATGTCCCTCTTTAAAAGAAAAAAAAAAAAAAGTCTGCCCAGATCTGATTAACCTGGTCTGCGCTCGAGGATGTCTGCACGTGTTTTGGAACCTGTGTTTGGTCAGCTGCTCGTTGTTAGGACGGAAACCACCTTTCAGCTACACTTTATATTCATTTACTTACGGACAGTTATATATAATTAATTTGTTTTCCTTCCATGTTTGTTTTAATTAGTTAAAAATGATGAACTTCAGCATTGCCAGAACAGCCTTGGTCCAAGTTCTTCACATTTGATCACAATGGAAAATTTTGGCTGTAAACAGACGGTAATCTGACAACAGGTCTCCTACGCAGGATATTTATGTTTCATTACTGCACAGTAGGGACGTGTTGTCCATCATGTGCTGACGGTGAAATGCTTATTACTCCAGCAATTTGGCAGTGGTCATGAAGATAATTATCAGATTTTCTCTCCTACACATCGCTACACTGGCTCATTCTCACGTTCACACCTACAAACAGTGGAAGGTGGAGTTTAATTAAGCTCATGCGCTTTTACGCATGGCACAAATTTAAGCGTCGCTGGTGGCTACCTCCCTTGCCTCCTATCTAATCCTCCTCCTCCTCCAGAAATTCAGTTTCCTAATGGAGTAACAAACAACACATGACCACACTTCAGGCTGTTTTTTTTTCCCTAAAGTACTTCAGTCACAGTTTTGGCACAGAAATTGTTCTTTTTTTAGTGAATATTAAAACATTGAAGTTTAAATTCAAACTCTGATGCTCAACACTGAGATGGCATATTCAGTCCTCACACACAAATTTGCTCACACTCTGTAGACGTAAAGCACGGGAGTATGAAAAGTAAATGGCTGAAAATAGAGGAGCGTCCAAGTTTAATTTCCTCATGTCATTTGTTCTGGGAAGGAGAGAGCAGTATAGGGGGTCATATTTAAATATTATTCCTGGGGGGGGGGGTTTGCTGTGGATAAATATTATCGGTGGGGTGTGCTGCTCTTGATTAAAACATTTCTGAAGGTTAATAGAGCGCAGACACACTGACATGCACAAATATGGCCACAGCGAAAGGTCAAAAACGCTCATGCGATTGCAGTTTAACGACCACTCTGTTTCACAGCAGTTGGGTTCCTGAACCTCAGTGACACCAGAGTGAAGCAAAAAACAAGTGCACACATGCACATTCATCCCTCCACACACGCAGGTGGTATTCATCCTGTCAAGTCAGGTTTAAAGGGATGAAAACAATAATAGGGGCAAAACACAAACATGCAGCGGTGATGACCTCCACTGTGGCATGATAGCATCTACCGCTGTTGAAAAATATACTCTGAGTAATAGAGAGGCAGGCCACTCCTCACTGGCTGGCCTTAAGCATTCTGAGCTGATGGAGGTATGTGGTGTGGGCTAAGCCCAGATATCTGTTTCTCAGACAGACACAAACACACAGCCGTTGAGTCATGCACTACCACAAAGACGCATACAAAGAAAGAAAAAAAAATATTAGATTGAGGTATTTGATAGAAGAAAGAACCACCAATGAGAAAAAAGCTGAAAAGCTGCAGGCCGGCATTTAGTTTAGGCTTGTAGCAGCTGCATTTAGAATGCCATACAGATAATCTAACTGTGACCTTGGGGATGAGAAGACAAACAGTAGAGATTCACTAAGTCTGGATATTCACATATGCACCACAGGAGAACTTGTACCAACGCATGTTGCATTTCTTCACATATGCAGCTCCTGCTAACATCATGTGTGAAAGGCCACACTATCTAGTTTCATTTGCAGGGATTTCTGTAATCCGTATGCAGCAGCTAGTATTACATGCACACTAGAACACGTAGGCTAGAACACGATGTACTATGGAAGGTAAAGGCCGAAGCCTAAAACTGGATTTACAGACCGTAAAAAGCACCGATTTACCCCCCACCATGTAAAGGCAACCTCCAAACTACAGCCCATGCAGACAGGGCACACTAGTCTGCATTAAACATTGCAAGCGTCACATGCCTGAACACAATAGCGACCGTCCTACAGTGAGATGCCTACGTTTTTGCTTGAATTGACTCCAGATTGAACAATTCACGTTTGTGTGACACAGTGCTGCACTTGTGTTGGACATAATGTGGCAGCCACATTTCAGCAAGGCTGCGTTCGCTCTCTCGCTGTCCCTGATGTATTTTCCATGTGTGCTGGAAAGACAAACACAGCTGCAATTTAATGACACTCCAATGCTTCTGGGATTCCAAATACATGTGCACGCACATGCATACACGTGCTGTGTGTGCTCTTTTGTGTGAGGCTGCGTTCACTTCAGTGAATACCTGTTGAAGCTCTTAATAACGACTGCACAGCTTCACATGCACGTGTGTGACCAGCGAAGTGCCTAGTGGCAGTCATGCCTGCCATTAAATGGCTCATCATCACCCTGCGTGTTGATCGCTTTACACTCCGTCTTTTACTTCAGGCCCCCCCCAATTCCTGTCTGCAAAAACACGACGCACATAAACACACAACACATGCAGATAAATGGACACACGTAGACAGCGAGGAGCCCCCCCAGAAGGGATGAGACCAACTGTGAACTTCAAATGAAGCTGAAAACAGAAGTGCTGCTGAGTGATAAATGAGACAAATACGCACATGGCCCCTCTCTCCTTCTCACTTTCACTCAGTGTACCTCGTTAACACCACACAAATGGAGCTATCGCCTCTCTCCGGGCATAAATCTTCCCATCTAATCACCTAATATCTGTGGTGTTTTTCCTCTATCACCTTTGAAAAGACAAAGCTTTTTTTTTAACTTTCTAAAGACACATGTAAAAAAAAAATAAAAAAAAAATTAAAAAACTATTAAATTACTGAGTTTTAAATGGATCCACAGAGCTGCAGTGGGACGACATACTGGCCTCAACACACTTCTGCATGTATGTCACAGACTTTTCCAGTTAAACCCCCCCTTTTTTTAATGGGACACACTGAGTCACATAACAGGGAAGTCCGTTACAGATGCAATTAAGCATGCGGACGTACAGCTGCATTTAATATTCCTAAAGCCAAATTCCCGAGGCACAGATGTAAACATTTAGGACGAGAAGTGAACTGAAAAGTTTCATTGGCATTTACTGCTGGATCAAGAGCTTTCATTGATGAAAATGTAAGCAACAGCAGGATGGATCGAACAGCAGTTGTTTGCCACAATGATCTCCTGTTTCCCACACACCCTATTCCTCGTCAGCACTTTCCAGCGACGGCTGCAGAAGACAACAAACAGTGGGAAACTTAAATTGACTTGCTGCTTAACAGTGATTTTCTATACCCTCCGTTTTGACAGTAAAACTCTCTGGAGTTGCTGCAATAATTCCCTCAAAGGCAGTTTTTACATTTTCATCTTTCTCCTCTTTAGAGAAATCTGATCTAAATCAATTAGGTCGAGAAAGGAAAGTGAAATCTGATCCACTGTTCTTTCCAGTGATACACATATCACATACATTTGTACATAACTTCTTTTGTTTTTAAATACTTATTACCCCAAGTTCTGAACACACAAATGAACCCAGAGATCCAAATCATCCTGCTCTGCATAATGGCTTCTGGCAGCGCTGCTTCCAGCGTGATGGGTGCACATAAGCCCGCCCATAAAAATGAATTGGACCCATAAAACTGAACCATACAACCACAGATGATCAACTCTCTGTGACAACATTTGTAAACTTCTCCAGGTAGTCAGTAAATGTCCTGCTACAACACCAGGGGGATTTTTTTTGAGGCCAAACTCTCTGTCAACTTTGCTTTCACTTAAAGACAATTAATGGCTTGTGTCCCACAGCAGCGGACAGATCTACAGATGCCCTGATAATGGAAAAACAACAGGAGCACGTACACACGCACAAACACTTCCGACCATTTCCCACCCTGGCGTGATGAAGTCTGGCCGGAAACAGCCATTTCCCCGAATGTTCCTGTCTCTCCTCTGACATACTCCCTCATCCCTGATTCATTGGCCATAAATCACAGAAGAAGAGAGAAACCAGGACAGCACAATTTAGAGAACGAGCAGTGGAGAAAGGTGAGGTAAGGATGATAAACAGAGATGGTGTGGAGATTGTGCTAAACAGCAACGCAGGAAAAACCAGATATATGACATGTTTTTAGCTCAAACTTAAAGTAAAAAGCTGCAATGACGCAGAACCAAACTGAAATGACTCTAATTTGTAAAAATATGTTCTAATTACAACTAGTAGTTGATTAGACACTAGACCACTGAGTCTCTGTTTCCAAAACATGGATTAAATGGAGACTGTCTGTGATGTCTGACAGACTAAAACAACTGGAATATTGCTCCTCCGGCATAATTGTTTTTCCAGTTCTAACAAATGGGTACGGTGCACCGCCTGGAAACTCCAGACAGCAGAAGAGACTTTGATCGCACCCTTCTACCCCACCACAAAGGGTCCAGTTACCACAGGTAACTCACCTGTCATACCATCAACACTGTTCAAAGTGCATCACAAAGGAGATTTGGGTCAGCTCTCCTGCAGTTTACACTGTCCCTTACCTTAACGGTTAAATGGCAAAGAAAACCGGACATTTTCTTAAACAGTAATCATGTGATCGTTGTTCTCTACACATGTCCTGTTTTAAGTCTGTGTCAACTGAGAACTCTGATTTAAGTCCAACATGGAGGCTCAGTGTCAAATTTCTCCACAAACCTCGGGCTTCTCTGGATTACAACCGAATGTGACTCCCTCCTACAAGAACTGAAATCAGATCTACGGTTATTGCCTCCGACTTCTCGTCGGTCAGACTTTTGGTTGGCATTTCAAAAAGCTGAACTGATCTTCGCAGGACTGTGTAAATGTCAAATGTCCCACAAACTTTTTGTTTTCTTGTCAATCTGCCTCTCAGTCTGGCATCTTTTAAAGGTGTGTTTGCATACCATCGTCATTCCAACTTAATCTGTTCTGCTGACAGAGATGTCTTATACATTTATCCTCACATAGATCAGCATTATCATGTCAGAGGAATTTAGATGCATGCAGGTGTGAGTCTGGCTAATTAAACAATACAATAAAAATACAGTATAAATCACACTTTGTCAATGTGTAATTAGAAATGCATTACATACGAAAATAAGTAGATTAGGGAAATATATAAAGAGACCAGTTAATCGCAATTATTTTATTATTTTGAATCATCTTTAGAATGTTGAGCACTGTACATTTCATAAGGGTTGCTGCTGCACAATTTCGACAGGAATGTCAAGCATTTAGGCTGACATCATTTCCTGGAGATCCAGGGGAAAAGTTACATAAACACTTTCTATACACACAGAACCTTATCGCATCTGCCATAATGGTGCTACAGTGCATCAGAGCTAATCATATAAGACATTCCAGTGTGGATGCAGTAAGTACAGTTAAATGACGCTATTTCAAAACCAGTAAAAAAAAACTCCTTGACTCACAAGTTGAAGCTACCATCATGCAAGCCTGTGAGAATGGAACCGTCTGCATAAAGTGGCACTCAGGGGCTTCAGATCAGGTATGATTGTGTTATGGCAATTACTGATCATCTTTGGGACAATTTAAGATTGCACTTCCTCTGTAGAGCCACACTGATCTTAACTGAAGGCAATAGTCTTTGAAGAACATGTTATTCCAAGGAAAGTTGGCTAAAGGTCCTGCTTTTCCCAGCTCTTTTCCCCTACAGGGTTTCCTGTCGTGATCAGCAGGGGTAGACAAACCCTCTCATTAGAGAGACCGCAGATGAAAACGAAAGCAAAATGAGGCCCATTACCATGCAGGCATGACTAATATCCTTCTACAGATGTCTGCGTGCACGCACGCACGCACGCACGCACACACACACACACACACACACACTGTGTGGACTCTCCCACCAGACATACTGAGCTACACGCGTACACAAAGTCAGACACATACACAAATATGTGAGCGAGAAATAAGTGGACAAAAACATAGCTGAAAGAAAAGTTGGTAATAAAGCTTGTCTCAAACTGGACCAGGCCGTGAAGGTGGGGAGGGGACTTGAGAGTGTGTGTATGTTCCCTAATCATCCATGATGTCATTAGCGCTAAATAGTGACCCAACCTCTCCCTAATTCCTGCTCAACAGTAAAGTCCTTCCTTCTTTGTGACCGTTTAACTGTCTTCCACTGAACAGTCCTGCAATGCTTCCTATCTGGTGAGCTTCTCTCATCACTTCAGACATCCATTCTGCTGCTAGGGGAACCAGATATCCATAACAGGACTGATCACGTTACTTGAATTCACAATTATGGTCTTATAATTCATCGCAGTGTCAGTCCTATCTTTTGCTCCAGCAAATCTGCGTCACTGATGTCTCAGCTCATCTGCTCTACACTTCTTCATTTCTTTTTTTTTATGCATCCAGTTTATTACCAGTTAAATTTGCGTATGGGTGGAAACACCTTCTGTTCTGCTGCTCTGTCTGTTTTCAGCCTGTTGCACGGCGACTACCTGTGGCATACCATTTCCCCCATAATTCATTCCTCCTACAAATTTGGAGGGAGTGTGCAGAGCTATGCACCTCACCCAGCACTTTTGTTGCACTTGTAACCCCATCTCTCATACTGTCCACCCTTTTTTTCCTCCTGTATTTTAACTGGATTGCCAGTTCCCTGCTGATCAGATCTGTTGAGTGATTTATAGATTGACAGGCTGGTCGAGTCGAGGGAGTGAAAGGAAGGAGATGTAGATGAAAAGAGGAGGGGGTCGTAGAAAATTTGATCTGTTTGGTGTTTGAAGTACATGAAGCAGTCATATAAAATACACCTGGTCCATCTTTTGGCACTCTGTGTTTACAGAAACAAAGGGAGGGGATGGGCTGAAGAGGAGGAGGAGAAAGAGAGGAGAAGGCCGGGCCAGAGGGGGAGAGAGGTGGCTGGAAAAGGGGGGAGGGACCACTTTGTGTTTCCTTTCAGGATAGCTTTTATAGTGTTACTTCAAACGCTGACCTCCAACACCACCCAACTCCTAAACCCCCCAGCCGCCGGTCCGTCCAGTCAGGCCCTCCCTCCTCTTCTTCAGTATTGTGCATGGCCAAGTGGACAGTAATTGGTTATTCTTTCATGAGGCTGATTTCAGCACTGACCCCCCCCTGCTCCCAGGAAGAGGCCCTTTTTGCTGCCCCTCAGAAGTAAGCACATTTGTGCGTACGTCGTAAATATGCCAGACGGAAGGTATCAGGTGGTTGAAGCCCGTCTGTCGACTTTAAAGGCATTTAATTTAAAGCCTGGTTTAAATTAGCAAACTAGAATTGGAGGTGATCCAGTAGAGAATTGTCATGTTCTTACATTGAAACAGTCAATGGGCTGCAGCCAAAACCTAACCTTGCTTGTGATTTTAAAAGCTTGCTGTTGAAAGCTGCAATATGAAGGGAAATTAAAAGTTTTGAAAGTGACTGAACATGCACAGCATTTTTGGCACTGAATGACACTTTGATTTTTTTTCTTCCTGAAATTATATTCAAAGACTCCCAGGGGCACTTGCCTAACTAATTCATGCATTAAAATATGCTGTACCAAAAAGATGAGAGGTTTGCCAATGCTTCCTACAGTCTGAGCATACTGAGAGTGATATACAGTGTATTAAAGCTGCTCTCATCTTGCTAATGACTTCTGGCCCTCTGTGGCTAATAGATAGATCAGTGTGCAATCATTAATGATACAGGCGAACACGTGTGTGCGTGCGTGTGTGTGCGCGTTCAAATGTCTCTGTGCCTGTGATTTATTTGGTGAAAGGGATTAGTCGCCTACAGAGAGCCCTAATTAACTCTGCAGGAGAAAAAAGTAAACAATTTCACATCTTTTGGTACTTTGTTTAAAAGAAAGGAAAATTTGACAGCCATTGAAAGAAATATTGGTTTTAAGGAATAGAGGCAACAGGTTCAAGGCCTAGAATGTCAAAGCCAAAGAGATGTACAAATAAAAGCTACACACACACACGTACACACACACATGTACACTCACACTCACACACACACACACACACGCACACACACACACACACACACACACACACACACACACACACACACACACACACACACACACACACACACACACACACACACACAAACACGCACAAATAATAGAGTGTATGTGATGTATACAAGCTCTTAAAAGGTTAAATATGTGCTCAGTGACATAACATAAACACGGAATTAAACAAGAAAATGACAGCCTTTCTTCCCAGACATGAAAAGACAATATATAAACAAAGCCATGAATAAGCATGTTGTCCGACAAACACCGACTGTTCAGTTGAACTTCAACCAAAGAGCAGACTCATATAGATTGGAATAGAAAGGTTCCAAGAATTAGAAAATGTACTTATTAGGAGTGATAACACTATGGTGATCTTCTACCTGTTTGTAGTTCACCTTGACGTCTGTTCTCTTCCGCTTTCTGCTCTTCTGTCTGTGGCTCCGACTGAGGAGAATCCATTTTACAGCCTGCAAGAGAGAGGGGGGGGGCACAAAGGTGGGGGGATCAGAAAAGGTACAAGTAGAGAGGGAGAATAAATAGAATGAAGGCAGGGGAAATATTTTTCTTAAAAAAGGATGGAAGATCCAGATTAGAGTGAAGAGAAGAAAAGGTTGAAGAGAAGTGAGTGGTCACACACAATGGGCCAAAGTAAATCCTTAAGGGGAGCACTCCATCGCTAGAGTGGAAAGGCACACAGGAACATGCACAGTCCCAGTGAGTCACTAGCGTGACAAATAGCCTTGACAAATTGCAAATTAGACACACCAATATAAAACCATCTACAGCTTCTTTTCTCTGTCCCACACCAGCATCAGTTCCAACCTTTCAGCACTTATTCAGGCACAATCTATAAGCAACACCAGCAGCACACGGATACAAAAGAGTTGTGAAAGTACGCGTGGTGTCTACATTTTCAGTAAATATCAATCAAGAGCAAATTCTATCTCTTCTCCTATTCTCTGTTTATCATAGGGTAAACATGCTGTCACTATATACTTCGACGTGTCCACAAAAGTGATAATTGTTTTAACAGTACAGTGTAAGTGCAAAAGAAAACTATAAAAATAATTTTTCTTCTTTTTTTTGTAAATTTATTCAAATATGTGGAAATAAATGCAACCTTATTAAGATCTGACAGGCAGCACAGAGTGACATGCAACAGATGTATGGCGCTGTGTGCCGCACTTCACTTGTAGACAGACAGAGGGAGAGAATGAAGCGAACGAGCTGAGAAGTGCAGTGGATGGAGGGCAAGACGGTAACAAATATAGTGAAACAAAGCTTGTAAATAGGACAGAGAAAAGAAAAAGCTAGACCATGAGAAAGCTGGGGAACAGAGACAGGAAGCCGTTCGCAAAATCAATGGGATGAGATCAGTGGTGGGGAAAGGAAGTGATGAGAGTGGGATGACAATCATGTCAAGCAAACCCAGGTGTTATGTTTCAAATATGAGAACTGTCCCCAAGATCGTCTGCCACTCCCTGAAGACAAGAAGAGAGAAGACGAAGAGGACATATGGAGAAAGAGAGAGAGGGAAAGAAGAAGCACTTACCTCCGCTTTTACTTCTTTCACCAGTCTTGCCTGTGACCAAACTGCACTCCGTTCATACAGCCACTAAACGGCAGGGAAGAAAGGAAAGCGGTAAGCTGAGGCAAGTGATCGAGAGAGAGAGGAATGCTGTGCAGACGGAGAGAGAGAGGGAGAGAGAGAGCAAATCAGGAAGGGGAGGGAGAGAGGAGAGGTGGGAGGAGAGGGAGGACGTGGGAGCGTGATCACTTGTTCCTCTGATGGAAACTCGAGAATTGACTCAGGAGGATGAGAGAAAGGAGGAGGAAGGAAAAACACTTCAATAACTAGCAGAGGACAGTCACCTCAGCCCTCCACACACACACACACACACACACACACACACACACACACACACACACACACACACACACACACACACACACACACACACACACACACGTAAACAGGGCCGTCATGTTACTCCAGTTACAAATTACAGCAGCTGAGACTAAGCATGTTTACACAATCAAACATGCTTCAAGTTCAATACTTCAACTGCATGACCGATCATTTCTCCTTTAAGCAGGTACAGCAGGAGCAGCCTAAAGGGATTTGTTAGGACAGAGAGGCAGACACAGAGACGTAAGGCGAGAGGGGGGTTAGAGAGCGCTCTATAGAACACTGTAAGCGTTGAAGCAGTAAACTGGCATTGTGTAACAGGATACCACACATAGTTCTTATGGAGCCTTGATCCTCACCACCATTCCCTGAATAACGAGTCTTTTGTCTGCCTCAGACTGTCGTCATACTGCTCTCCTGTCAGTGTAGTATCTCTTTGGAAAATAAATACCCGTCCAAGTTAAGAAGTTACACCTCACTCATCCACTCATGACAGCACACTGATTGATTTTAAAGGAGGAATTTGAGATGTGAGATCTCAGAGGATCTTTCTCTGTTTATATTTTCTTTATATAAGGTAAGTTCCTGTGAGATCCCATAGAACAATGGCAGACAACGTGACATTTTTATATGCATTAAACACTCATCTCTTTTTAACATCGCTTGAGATAAACTGAAATTTAAGCTCTGGCTATGGCAGTCTGGCATAATTAATAATAAAGCAGAGCAAGCACATATAAAACAAGCACAAAACATTGATATATAGGGCGAAAGCACAGGGCTGGTAGCCCTGGTGAGTCAAGTGCAGGCTTTATTTAAACAAAGTATCTCAACTTAGATCCATCTGCGATTACTCATCTAAGCGGAGGTCTAAAATAGGCTGGCAACAGCCTTCCCATTCCACGTCTCTTACTCTGGGATGGGTGAATGTCATTGTTTATTATTAGGCCGAAACCATTTCCTGCCTTTCTCCAATTTAAACACATTGTCGGGTGATAAATGCGAAGACAAGAGGAGAGAGACTGTTTGTGTCCAGTGTACATTATACAGACACCTGAATTAGTAAAAAGCTTCAATCGATCTGGCTGATCTTATTAGCCGCTGACTGGCACATCAAACAAAAAAGAGAGCCTCTGGAACAACACTCCAGCCATCATCCAATCATGTGTGTGAAAGCAGCAGTCCCTCCATGCGGTCCTTCCCACCCTCAGAGACCCACTGAAAGGCTCCACTTACATCACCACCTAATCTATAAGGTGAAGGTTCTCAGACAGAAACACAGCCAGACTGAACACACACACACACACGCACGCACGCACGCACGCACGCACGCACGCACACACACACACACACACACACAGGTAATTAAGATTAGTTACCATAGAAATGGGAGAACTAAAGAAGCTGTTAAAGTGGATTGATAATATGTGTGTGTATGTATGTATTTCCTATATGCGCAAGCTTCTAGGACTGTGGAGCTGAGAAGCATTGCCCTTCATGTCAAGAACATCAGGATCTGTCTGTAACATATAAAATGATAATGGTTCTATGCCACTAAACTAATTAACTGCATGGTTTCCTCTGTTCAGAACCTGCCACATCCAAATATTACACTTTAGTGTGGAAACCCTCCAGCCAGTGACATGACCGTCACTGATGCTATCATAATACTGCAACATTACATTGTAAAATAAAAAAATAAATAGTCTACTGGTAGAATATTCTGAACACCAAAAAAACCCAAAACAAAACAAAAACAAAAATAAAAAAGCATGACTCTTCATACCTTTGGAATTCCTGGTCGATCAAGCCAGTCTGCATAAATAGCACTGAGGGTGAGGCCTTTGCTGGAACACAATGGCACAACTGTTAGTATCATTCCTATTATTAAAGCAAGGCCTGTTATTGCCCAAGCCACCACACTTCCTTGAAAATATTAAGTTTCATGACAGACACAAGGCTCAGACCAACACTTTAAACAAAATATGGTCACACCCATCTTTCTATGCATACGCAAACGGCATGTTAACACAGCGGGAACCACACGTGTATGTACAGGTCACATTGGAAAATTACAGGTGGAGTCGTTCCAACTTCATCTAAAGTTGTCATAAATATTTCTTGGTGACAGGAATTTAAAAGCGCTACATAAACAATGTGCAGACAAACTTCTATCCCACTCGAAGAAATCATTCTGTCTGACAACCGTTTTTGTAAATCATAGCATTCACCCAAATTAAAAGACAAGAATTGTGAAAAAATGAGTCATAATATATTTGCCCAAGGAGTTTATAATTTTCCCACATCAGCTATTTGTATAATGGAGCTGAAATACAGGATTTTGAGTTAATCTCACTTTAGCACACAGAACAGCTTTGCAGAACTGACTTCTGGAGACAAACGTGCAGACAAAGGCACATTTCAGAAGTGGCCCTGATACAGAGCATACGCAAACTCTAATGTTTAGAAATTACGCATCGAGTCAAAGAGTAACTTAACAGCACCCCCCTTCATCAAATTGAGTTGTGTGGGCTTAAAGGAAAATTCCACGACTGGCTAGGCTGAAACTTTTCCACTACATTAATCAGTGTGTTTCAGCTCGTGTAAAGTTTTAGATTTTTGTAACTCGATTTCCTCCCATTGAGGCATTTTATACTCTAGCTTCATTCACTGATTTCCCACCTCTGCTGTCTTAACTCTAATTCTAATTCTTATTAACTCTTATTCTAATTCTAATTCTATCAGAATGGGAATTATCCAATGGATGATGACTGTTTTTTCGAATCTCAGGTCAGGAGACGCAGTTATCAGTCCTTTTTCAATAGCATTCCAGAATGAGATGTACCGAAGGTACATTTACTAATACTGTAATTGTGGGAGTGGGGGCTCTGTAAATTTAAGATCGTTGACATCTTTTTTACAGCCTGCAATTTTGGAGAATATTCCCCATAAAATGCCCATTAGCCAAGAAGCTACCCACTAAAAAACATCACCAGTGACCACGATGAAATAATAGCTGTTGGAATGTGGGCTGGGACAGTGCATTACAGCTAATATGAGTTCAAAGAATGAACATCTGGTGCATCATGGTGAAACAGCATAAAGTAAGATTACCTGGGATTATGTGAACATATTTTTTGTGTGTATAACTAAGTAAAAGTGAATGTAACTGTCAAATGCTCTTGGATAGAAACAAAATATATGTGACACATGAGAGCAGCCAAGACTTAAAACACATTTTCATGTTGAGCCTTGCATGGGACTATTGACTTCCGCCTGTCTGCAAATAATACAGATACTCATGGCTGCACAACAGTGAGTATCCACTATATCATTTCATGTCACATAAAGCACATGCACGCACAAGCATGTACGTTCCAGAGCAGAAATCACAATGATGTCATATTGGAGGTGTTGGTAAAATACGCAAAATTAATTTGTTTTTAATGAGATTGTTTAATTTCCTTTTCATGTCCATATACTTTTATTGTAGAGTATTTAACAAAAGAAACCGGTTTGTTGTTCTTGATTCAAGCATTTATTATTCTATTGCACTAATGTCCATATTCCATACATCTAGTGCAGGAAAAGGTTTGAATGTCTGTCATCACATTACTGATTCTACAGGGTTTTTACACCAAGCTTTATGGGTTTCTGGTCGTAGGTGATTTTGAATTACTTCTGCTGCATCCCTTTATCTCATTTTCATCCTGAGTACAAAGTAGCCATGACACTTGACTGTCTATTCCCTTCATAATAGCCCAGACAACAAGTGTTTACGTGGTGAAACCAGTTCATTTGCTTTGCTGAAATGCAGAAATGACTGTAAATACACACCAAATTCGCTCTCGACTGAGGGCTGTTTACCGAGAGAGCCGCCGACTGTCCGCCCACTCTCCCTGGTTTAATTGAATTAATTTGTGCTTGTCCGGCAGCACACTCTGCACGACAGAAAATGCAAAAAGACAGCAGGCAACTGAGAGGACGAACAAAAAAGGCGGTGCTACAGGCTGGGTGGAGGGAAAAAATAGTGGAGACAGAGCTGAAGGAAAAGACAGAAAGAGGCAGGATGAGAGGTTAATGAGGCAATCAGGAGAAATAGAGAACTGAATGATTTAGTGGTTGCAGAGAGGCAGACAAAAAATTAGAGAGGAGGAGAGCAGGAGGAGCAGTTATCCTTTTACACTTCAATTAATAACAGAGTGGATGAGACTGCTCTCATAATAGGACCGGTGTTGGAAGATTTAGTCGCGTGTGTTTCCATAGCAGGGCCGAGTTAACACATCACATTATATTTAACAGCAAAACTGTGAATAAATCACATCTGCTGGGAAGGAAAAATACCAGGCTAAGGTCAAAGAGAAACATTCTATAAATCATAGTTTATGTTGGCTGACTGGGGTGCCAATACTCCAGTAAAGACCAAACGTGTTTTTTATGCATCTTGGCATATTGTTGATTATTCACAAAAAACAGTGCAGGTATTATTCACAGGCGCTTACATACCTCTCCATGTCGGGAAAGGTAATCAGCAGCATTCGCAGGAAATCCTGACCACAAAGGACAAGAGAGCACAGACAGAAATGTAGACATTCATGAAGGTGTTGGAGGAAAGACAAAAAAAGAGGAATTCAACTGTAGTCATAAGTACAAGATCAAAAGTTATTTCCTTTTATTGGTTTGTAGTGAGGGGATTCAGGCTGCCAATGACAAAACTGGTGCCCGAGTCCACCCATCATGTATCACATGCAAACCCAGACCTGTGTGAGGCCTCCACACATGCGCCTGTTCTTATGTTTGAAATACGCTGGTGCATTTTTTAACACACTAGTATCTGAGCTTTTTTTTAGCCTGATTACAGACAGAAAACATAGGTTTGATATTAAATTCTGGGAAGCTGTCGTCAATTTACTCAACCAAAAGCACTTTCCTACCATAGCCCTACCTGAGACAAAACCAGTTGGCCGTGATATCGTTTCACAAATATTCTGAGGAAAGTGATGAACTGCTGTTCTCCAACTTGACTGGCCAAAAACCTCAGGAGGAAGTAACCCTGAACAACAAAAACAATAACAGTACACAATCCATCAACGAGGAAAAGAAAACCCGGCAAGTGCTCTTCAGTGGAGTTCTACTAAAAATAAGAAGGTAGCCATTTAAAAGAATAGAAAATATGTAGTTTAAACACTTTGGTTCCTGCTCCTTTCGTACTTTTCAGTTTTCATCCGTTAGATTTTTAAAAAAAAGTCTCACCTTGAGGTAGTGAACTTGCATGAAGGCCTTGTCAGGGTTTAGGGCATGTTTAACTGTTGAGGAGCCAGACTCAGTGACCTGACCAGTGTTCTCCATGTTTGGCCTGCAGAAAAACACGAGAACGGACCAAACACACACACACACACACACACACACACACACACACACACACACACACACACACACACACACACACACACACACACACACACACACACACACACACACACAGAGAGAGAAAGAGAATGGGCTGTTCAGCTTAATAAAGAGCAGGCTGCAGAATAAAAAGAGGAGCATGAAGTTAGAGATACTCCAGGGAGTTACTGTATTAATATAGGTATTGCAGTTCCAGGGACACTGCCACAGGAGCAGAAATTCAATGTCACCGTCGGCAACAGGACTTGTCATTGTTGAACACATTGCAAAGATCCTGATGAAATTCAACTTTAGATTTATAATGGCATTAAGTCATTGTTTGTGACCTTATCACAGCACCTACTGATATCAAGTTGTGATTTATTGAACAAAGTTAGAACATTTCCACAGAGAAGCAGCTGCATTTCTGGCCACAAAAAGGCAGACAGGTTTCACTTTCCTGTCACACAGATATAAATCATCCGTTCTTCCTCCACAAACACGCAAGCGCTGATAAAACCAATATAAACCAAACAAACGGCCCGCTGACATGGGATGCCGGACAATGATAGTTTCAGTTAGCCGTTATTGATCAGAATGAGCAGATTAACTCAGCGTGCCAATAGGAAGGCCTTGAAGAATCACCCTTCAGCCGAGTCGATATGCTAGGCGCCTGCCCCACCAATCAATACACCCTTCATCACCGGTGAGCTCTTTTCCACAGGAACGCCTCACGACTATGACTAGACACACACATACACAGCTGCTCTGAGAGACAAAGACAGACATTAAAATATAACTTATTCACACTGATTAGGGTTGAACACAAAAAGAGCAGAGTGTGGGAAAAATCAAAGATAGGCGACTGACAGGAATGCTGGGCTTGCCCAGTCAAGAGGAAGCTGTCAATTTCCTGGAAAATGGAACAGCACACTATCAGTGAAAAAAAAGGTTTTGTCAATGTGTGAATATGTGCCTCATATCTATGCGTAAAACAATCCATTAGTCGGTGGTTCATAAGAATACACTTTACAACATAAAGATGTTCAGTGCCACTTCATGACAAACTGCCTGGTGAATAAAAGTATACAACACACTGTTTATCATGGTTGCTGGGGGGCAAAAAGAATTATATTCTCTCTGAACTGGAGCCAAAACATTTACCCTCCCATTTAATCAAGGAGCATTTTTTTTTTATAACTTGCTCTCCATCCAGCCCCTGACCCACATGTCTGCCTGTTACTGCTGATAAGATGAAACAGACTTTTTAAGACAGCAGGACGTGATGTATCCCTGGGAAATTTTGTGAGTGTTTGTTGGTGTGTGTTTGTGAATGTGCCTGACAAAAAAAAGTACATAGACAAAGAGAGACAGGACCAAGACACAAAAAGAATGACGTTATATTTCCAGGACTGAAAATGCACTGGCTTCATGCGTCATAGATACTGGTGGCAAAACGCTGAGAGGAAAAAACTTGATCCATCACTCCCATGTTGTACAAAGGAACTCCAGCCTTCCCACTGTCCTGACCAGGGATGTATGGATGTGTAAATCCTCGTCTTTCGCCCTCTCTCTTTGTCAGAGATGATTTAGTATAGCTTTAAGAAGAATCGCTGCTTGCTGCCTTGGAGAATCACACAATAGCTCAATGTATTGCAGAATAAATGGTGCTCTTATCTGACTTGTGGGCCATGTGTGTGATAGGGAGGGTGTGTATATGTGTGTGTCTGTGTGTGTGTAGCCATGCATGCACCTGGGTGTGTCCAAGATCGTGATAGAGAGAAATAGCAGGAGGAAATCAGGAGCTATTACTGACAGAACCTAATGTAAAATGCGTGCGAGCGCACCACACGCGCACACGCATGCACGCACACACGCAGACACACACACACAGGTTTATAGCTCCATGAGCCATATCTTGACAAATTGCACTGGGTTGGCTGTGGAAACCGGATAAGGTAGAGCAGCAATCCCGGCAGCCCAGTGAATCAGCAGGGAGAATGGTGTCTGGCCCAGGCTGCCCTAAATATAACTCATCTGAAATGGGCCGATAAACACTGGCCACCAGGGCCCCTCCAGGATCAAGGGGTGTCAATTGTACCCTGTTGATCCTGAAAAGCACAATCTGCCATTTAGCCTGTGATTTTTTTTCTCTCTTTCTCTCTGTGTGCACATTTACGTGTGACTGTGTCAGTGTCTCCCAGTAAGATTTTACATCCTTCTCTGAAAAAGTGGAGTTTGACAGTGCTAAGATATTGTCTTTCAGTTGGCATTACTGTCCAATGTTAAATGGCAAAATGGAAGATGATAAAAGCTGTTTTCTCTCCAAAATCTTAATCTTATCATTTACCTTTTCACTCTACAGTCGCCAGCTATTTAAATTTTGTTTTGATGTGGACTGTAAATTGTGTCTTTGGAAGTGTTATGATTATCTTCTCACTTCTACCTTTTAAATCCATCACATTTATGTTGATGTGTACTTGTATCATTTGTGTGTGTATAAATTTAACAGCAGAGAAAAAAACAGGCTTGTACTGGAAGATAAACGCTCCATCTCCCTGCCAGTGGATCAGAGTGCAGCCTCTTCCATTCACCCGATTCTTTCTCCCATTTCTGTCTGCGTTGTGACATCCAGCATGTGTTTATTCATAGTTTATTTTCCCACAGCTGTAATGTTAAACAGTGGAACCACATCAGGACTTGGGCATACAGACAGTCCAGCCCACATCAAACAGCAGCATGGCCCACTCCCAGCTCTGGAGAAAACCAAGATATTTGTTTTATCTGATCCTCCAAAGCCAGTGATATGTTCCAAACGCAACATCAATATATATGTCACAAAGACAAGGATTTGGTTTCCTCTAGCTTTTGTGCGATGCACTTTTCCATAACTGCAACTTAAAATGTATGCATTAAATTGCAATATAATTTATTTATTTAATGTTAAATTGCATTTTTGCATGTTTGTTTAACCTGCACAGCCTCCCTCAGTCACATCAGCAATTATATATATTAAAGCTCCTTTTGGTTTTTAGAAAGAGTACAATTAACAGAAATGATTGATAAATCTTATCTCTGCATACCTATGCACTGTCACAATAAGCATTAAAATCTTATCTCTCAGTAATCCACAGAGAGAAATCTCCCTGGACTCAATTTAGACAATTGAATTTTTTCCAGTTGTGATTTTTCAAAACAAACTAATGAATGAAATCACGTGTGTGCACAGGTATGCATGTGCTCGGATTAGTGTTTGCTTATTTGTTTTGCTGCTAATTTTGTGACGTTCATTTAAATACAAGAGGAGCAGAAAAAACATTATTCTTCTCCACCTGTGTGCTTTTTTCCCAAGCGAGTATCTCTGTGAAACTAATACATTCCAACAGGTAAAGGCTTACCAAACACTGGGAAATTACACTGCACAATAAGCAAAGTTATCCGTAGCTCAGTCACTGAAACAAGAACAAGCCTTAAATCAGCGATTTATTGACTTTAACTCATAGGTGTTAACATTGTGTTGTGACAACATCATTAGCAGAATGACAAAGATGGAGTTGAGTAATAAAGAGGAATTGCCATGAAATCAATTAAACAAGGATTTGCTGTCACATTTTAAAATGGCAAAAAATGTTACAAGTATCATCTCAAGTTTTTTCCTTCTGTTTTTCAGATGAAGAGCTACAATATGGCAGGTATAATGGCAACAAGTGTTAATGTTTCCAGTCTTCAATAGACTGTTAGCAAAGGTTTACACCTATAATCCCCAGATGACACTGGAGGATAAAACAAACAGGGCGTGGGTTCCACATTGTCAGAAACAGGACAGGGTTTGGTGTGTGTGTGTGTGTATGTGTGTGTGTGTGTGTGTGTGTGTGTGTGTGTGTGTAGGACAGTACTGTACACCTGAATGTACTTGCCACACCTTTACCCATGGAATGCATATTCCCTAAACACCTTTTTTCACAAACGTGCACTCTCACATTGTAGACGTGGCATCAAGCAGACTTAATCACACATTTGCATCTCTGTGGAAACAGCAAATGTCTCATGATGCACTGATGATCATTCAAATTGATATTAACCAACCTAACTGTGAACTCACCCAAAATTAGTGACAAGTGAGTCTCTTGAACCAAAATGATGTCCTGTTTATTATTCTCATGACATTCACCATAGCTATCAGGCTATGACACTGAGTGATGACACGTATTAGTGAGGCTTTAAAGCCCCTAGAACACAAGTGGGGTAAGAAGTGTATACTTAAGTGTTAATATGTGGGGGGAAAGCATCTTGTGTCATGGCAGAGCAGCACAAATGTTTGTATTTAGCAACTGCTGAATGTCACTCGTCTGCTCCATACTTAATAAGCACAGACTGATTCAGCTGTGACAGTTGAAAAAACAGTAAGCAGTCAGCATTTGGGATAATTCATGTAATTTCATGCAACGCTGCTCTCTGCTTTAAGCTTTTGGATTGTTCTCAGATAAACACTCCCCCTGGAGCAGTAACAATAGTAAAATATTTCAAACAGACATACTTGTGGAGAAGACACACCTGAGAATCTGAAGCTCTTCCTCGGAGTTCTTCAGCTCATCGGACAGTCGTCTCCATCTCAGCAGTGCCTTCAAGTCAGAGTCCTCTTTTGTCTCTTCTAAGGAGAGCTACAAGGAAAAATATATGATTTTGAAAAGATTATATTAGGATATTTTAGGGCAGAGGCAGATATACAGTATTAAACATAGTAAATCTTGACACTGCCCACTCTCGCTGTCACAAAGCCCTATTGATTCTGGCAGCAGTAGCCAAGTTAATGCATTAAAGACAACAGACTAGACACACACAAAAAATAATTCCAGAAAGAATGGCAAGCGTGTTCTGCCTCTGAAAACAGAATGTGTAGTAGAAGTATTTTCTCATAACTTTTATGTCGTTTAACGTCTCATGTTTTCAGATGGTCGGGACGTTTGGCTTTGATAGTTTATCTTGCGGCTGGCCCAGGAACTTCCTTAACCTTTCATTATGTTTGGCCAACTTCTCTGACATCTCAGTTTATCATTTCCTGTTTGTGTTGTTTGCACTGGAACTTGGGTTGGTGCCTCTATAAACTGTTCACTTTAGTGTTTGATTTGTGTATAATTTTACAAGACTAGTCCTGAAGCCAACAATATAAAGTGACAACCGCCACAATAATCCTGGTTTTGTGGAATTTGTGGAAATGAAAAGCTAAAATATGAACTTGTGTTGTTAGGTTATATCAATGAAACTAAATGTGCTGGATTCAAAGAACAAACAACTGTTAAGATTGGTTTTCTATGGAAGAAGGCATTAGCAACAAGTGCTCCGTACCTGTCGCACTTCGGCCCAAATTATGTCCTTGAGGTAGGTGGCGAAGCCCTCGCTGATCCATTCCTCAGTCCAGTCTTTGGCTCCAATAACCAGACCAAACCAGGAGTGGGCGATCTCATGGCATATCCTAGACCCACACAGAGACAGATCGTTCTCCTCAGAGCCAGAACTCCCAGCATTCAACACACTCTGGGACAGGAAAATGATGTGGGGGCTGCGGAGAAATATGACAGAAATAATAGATGAGAAAGAGGGATAAAGCCAGAAGTAAAATATAAAAGTAAGCAAGGGTTAAAAGATGAAAAGTGAGTGAAAATGTTATTGCAGAAGATGCTGTAAAAATAGGAAAAAATATACAAATGACAAATGTGAGTAAAACGTTTAAAACAACACAGTTGCATGAGCGCTGACTGCAGGAGCTATTCACAGCAGAAGACTGGACCTGACCTAACCTTCACTCCTGCTACTAGTTTATTTACTCTGCTTTTATTCTTTCTCATTCTATTATGATGATCCTACCGGTTGAGGAACGATACCTCATTACATCTTGATACAGCCTTAAATTAAAAAACAAAAACAAAAAACAAACACACTAAAAAACTCAGAAAAGTTCTGGAAAACAGGCTACAGTGGAAAGATAGTAAGTACACAAACTAATGAGTAGTAGGAGTCAGTGGCTGCCCATCCCTTCCTCCATCCTCTATTTTATGTTTAGCAAAGGGTAGGTTACTCTCCTTGTGTTCATGCCAAACCCAACTACTCAGTGCAAACATTTAAAGGCAGAACTTGATGTTCCCCAGACTAAAATTGACAGCTTGGAATGGGTTTAAAAGAACAACAAAAATCAGGATGGGGGTATTTACATGCATACAGGTCAATGCTGCGAAAATATTGCATTGATAGTATTGATTACCAAGTAAAGATCATGAGCAACTACGGTGATTCCAAAACCATTTTTTTTTAACTCAGTTTTGAGCCAAGTGTTGAAAAAGCAGCAGATAAATTCAAAAATAATTGTGCGCACATGTGAGTTTATAAACAGTATTCTTGCCAGATAATGGCTTTACTTAATATCCACCTTAGACTGACTTTTAAAAAAAGAAACTTTTGGAATGTGGCTTTCTCTCTAAACCTTTCCTTTCTTCTTAATCAAGGAAATAAATTTTGGTTTAAATTGGGTTTGGAAATTTTTCTTGAGCCCTGCCAAGAGAGAAGAGTGTGTTACTGAAAAATGGATTGGCACGGACACACACCTCATGCAGACAGAAGAATCTAGGGTTGGGTTTGTTGGTAATACAAATACTGTGGTGCAGTGAAAATCGTGCCTGATTTGGTTAAAAAAACAAAACAAAAAACAAAACAAAACCCTGAAGAACATGAAGTTCAGCTCTATGAGGCTTTGAGATAAATGCTAACATCATCACATTCACAATGACAATTATACCAGGCTGATATTTATGAACTATATTGCTTTCCACGATTCCATTTCTTCGGTAAGCTTACATTTGCTATAAAGCAATAAAATGGAGCAGAGGCTGATGAAGAGGCTGTTGAAATGAAACTGTGACCAGAGGACGCTCCTTAATGAAATGTGTATATAACACGCACGAAGGGAGGAAATAAATTTCACCCTGCAGTATGCCTGAATCACATTTTACGTCATTATATTTTAAGTTCTTGGCCTGAACCTTGTAAGCAGCATTCAATTCAATTCAACTTTATTAATAATACCTTCTGCTATGATCAAGATTGTCTCTAGGCACTTTATAGAAGCACAGAGAAGGCAACAGTCGCAGAAAAACATCCCTTTAACAGGAAGAAACCTCAAGCAGGACAAGGCTAATATGCCAGGACCTTCCTGCTGATGGTTGTGGACAAGCAAAGAAGAACAGAACCAATGCAGACATTTATAAATATTATTATTATGGACATTACTGAGCAGAGTGGGAAGAATTCCTTAATGAATTCCATGATGAAGAGCATCTTTCAAAAGTTCATACCTTTACCTGCTGGATAGTCTGCGCCCACTGATAAGATAAAATGAAAATAATGATCACCTTAAAGTGTGCAGTCACATAGCTGTATCAATTCTGGTCAATCATAAACATGATGATTTCAGTAAAGGGTATCATTTTGCTGAGTCCACTACACTGTTGCATTTGGAAAGCAAAGTTGGATACCTGCACAACATAGATGCTATTCCCCTGAAGGTTGTTTTATCAGCTAAAAAGGTAAACCGGTTATTTAGGGAAATGTCAACATCATACAATGGGGTCTTATGGGCATCATTTCTGAGACAGCATCTCAAATTCAATCCATGTTTTTCCTGATTATACAAACAAAGGCTCTCACTGGAGCAGGAGATGCTAACATTAGCCTTATGAGTTTCTTTGTAGCCTAATCTTATCCCTGCACAATTGGATAAGCATGCCTTTGTTGTCAGCTCCAGCGGTGCGTTTTGTGCGACTCTGTGAGTAAGTGAGTGTGAAACACAAAGACAGCCTTTCAGAGACGGCGCTTGCACATGTTCCTTAGGGGGGAGGGAGGAATCCATCACAACAGTGACAAATAGTGTCATCCCACCATAGTCGCGTTGAACAACAACAGCATCTTTCACGGTCACCGATATGCTAGCTGACAGTAGCTGGCGTTGGGGACATGTCAGGTACACACTCATATGGTAAGATGACACTGACATCCACACACATTCATACATACTGTATGTAGCAGCAGCAGCCCTTGTTAAATGGTTAACAAAAAGACAAAAGTTGTTTTTTTTAACCATTATTTAATATGAATCCCAAATCTGTTGAGCATGTAAATGTTAACCTCTGCAAACTTTAAATGCTGTCTTTGTTTGAAATAGCTTGCTTAAAAAGTCTCTGACAGATATGTGTTTTTTACAATTAAACTCGGTGATCGCAGCCAGAATGATGATCAATCAAATGTGGAGTGCTGGGTTTCAAATTATAGACAGTCCGCACATACTTAGATCACACAAATGCTCCAACACCTTTATAGAGTTTGAATAAAATAGAATAGAATGCATTTACTCTCATTGTATGGTACAACAAAATTGTGGTGATTTAGCTCTTGGCTGTTGTAGGTGAAGTTTGGGAGCAAGTGGGCGTACAAAAAACATGAAAAAAACCCATAATGAACACGGAGCTGCAAGCCGCTGCGACTGTGCGCGCCGCCATCTTGAAATTCAATTCAGGGATTAATGTAAAACCATTAATTCACTGACTGTCCTCAGAATGGATTACTTTTTTCTTTTTTTTTTAATCTCTGAAGATTTGAACTAATGAAATAATCCTTGTAAATTTATGGTCTCACCATAAAACGTTAGACTAAGATTTCACAAAATGCAGAAGAAACACAAAGACACAAAACAGGCAGAGGTAGAAAAGAACCACACCAGTTTCTGAACCTGATGAATTAAAGCCGGCCACTGACATCCCAAAATTCATTCATACTGCCTGGACATTCACAATTTAATTTTAATAATCAAAATCACCAAGTTAAAAAAATAAATAAATAAAAATGCTGTTAATGTACCTAATTTCTTAAACAATTACAGGTGTGTTTTAGGGATGACAAGCAATAAATCAACAAGCAAAATAGGTGTGCTTACAAGCTGGGGAATAAAATAATACATATTTCTATTGAAAAACAGTCTTGCACAGAGAGAATAGCTGTGTTCTACTGGGTTTTAATTGGAATCACGGTCACTATCATCTGGTGATAGCTCGATATTTGGCCCTTACATTAACAGGGGGAAACACTGCCATTTATCTACACATTTTTTGCTCATTAACTACACCATAATGTTTATGAGCACACTTCTAAGGCTAACACACTCATGAGCATTCAGACAGGTACAAGCTGTACAGATAGGAATTTGCTTGTTTTGGCATTCTCATGTGGAGTCTATCAATCTTTCCTGATACCACCTATACTTGTCATTTCCAGAGCTGCAGCAGGGAGAGGATCTTGTAATACTTTTACGGGGGTGATACCAGTAGGTCTAATTCACCAAAAAAAATTTGATGAAAAAACTGTTCTACCATCTTCTGACTGTGATGTAGAGGGTGACTGGGCTCAGGCTTCAGGGGTATGGACAGGGGCAAATCTTTAATTTGGTGAGACATGGATTGCAGTTGCGTTCCGCTCCTCCATCTCTCCATCCATTATTCATCTCTCCATACATCGGTCTCAGCTGTAGGCCATTTTTTCCCCAGTGGGACATTTCCATGAATAATGCAGAAGGGACCCTATCATAGTCCTCTAATTGACGCCCATGACCAGCTAAGCTCATGGCTTGGACACTAGTGAACAGTCCCATGAGACAGCAGAATGAGGTAATGTGCCATAAGAGACACAGTGCTGGTGACACTTGGTTATTCACACACCCCGTGTAAATAAATAATTAAAAAAAGTCATGACGAATAGCAGAACCCGCATGTCCGTCAACCTGTTTGATGTGGTTGCGGCTCTGTGCTGCAACACTGAAACACTCAACCTGTATTGCTGGTTATCTATGGTGTGGTACAGTTTTGTTTTGTTTTTTATTGTCAGTTTACTGTCAGTTTACAGGAAGAAGCTTTGTCTCATTCTCCGCCCTCTCGGAGAGTCAGTTGACCATTTCCAACACAGCGGCCTGTTTGACCAAACTCCTACCACCCTTCGTTCTTTTTTAACAAGTCTGACTTCAAATGTCTGGCATTCCAGACTGGCTGTAGATCAGCTCTGTACTCCCAGACAGGGCCCCACAGGGCCAGGCCAAATGCCACTCCATGTAGGGCCTGATCACATGAACGTGGGCCGAGACTGGGGCCCCTGGAGAGCCGCCCCACCCACATGAGCTGCATCACATCACAGCCTGAAAATAAATAGTAGAAAAGATATTAAAGGTCATCCAGATCAAAGAGGTATCTCTTGCGTGTGAGTTTTGGAAAATGTAGGTTTGGTATGTCAAATGCAGGTTTCAAGGTAAGATAATTTAAGTGTTTCATCTAAGAAAGCCATACACAGATAGCTGGCTCTAAGCAGATTAAGGTTGCATCACAGTGATGGGATCCATATGGGTCATTATTTGATGAGGTCAAGAATGCTTGTATAAACACACTGAGTTTTGCATGGAGGTGTAATAAATGCACATGGTGCAGAAATAACAGCTCACCCACATGAACTAGCAGAAAATCACAGGCACAGGCATGCAGACAAACACCCACCCACATACTTTAACAGAATCTACTTTCAATCCGTATCAGCTGGGAAGTGAGAGCAGATGTCTGATCCATCTTCTCCTAACAGTAAAACAATCCCCGGTACACTTTGTTCCCTGTTCAGTGCAGAGACCAAAGACTGAGGTCAGTCCAGAAGAATGTTCTTGGATGTGTGATGCTGGAGTGCAGATATAAAACAACCTAGACACTTATTTGTCTATAATAGTAACATCTCTTGACTGGGGATATTTAACACCTTCTGTATGTCACCTTCAGAGTTCATCTGAATAAAAACAAACTGGTGTCATTAAAAGGGTGGCATTAACATTGAAACTGCCTGGAAGAAAAGGGTTCTGCATCACAGCAGTTACACTATTTGCATGCAAACCACATTATTCATCAAACAGCACTCAGAACCCTCTTATGGCTGCCACATTAATGAAAGGAACAGGGGAAAAATCTCAGTAGATTAGAGGCTGAAATATTTTCTTGTCTGCACTGTAATAAATAGCCCCTTTTTCTCCCTTATGTAACATGAGAGAATGAGAGAACAGGAAGAGGGAAAGAGAGACTGCTCAGCACTGGAGGGCCGTAAGAGAAGGTTTGATGGTGTAAAAAAGAAGAATGAAGGTGAGATGAAGGTGAAAATAACTAGAGACCAAAGTGGTCTTTTCAGGTCTGGTCAGGATTTCTGCCAGCCAAGGAAGATGGTAAAGGTTAAAAGTTTTTGAAGTTAATTTACAACAACCTATGAGTAACGGAGGAAAATGCTGGCCTACAGAGGTTGTGATACAGAAGGTCACCAGTTTGAATAACTGGATGGGCAGATTTGGGTGGGGAAGATGAAAATGACTAATCGTCCCCACACAAAGTGTTATAACACAAAACACAACAATAAAGGCCGCTAATCCCTTAACAAAACCACATCTACATAAGGAGGCCATGCGAAATCAACCCATCGAGACTTGTCACAGCAAACGTGTATTATAAAAAAGGCCTAATGAACTTGCTCATAGAAATGCCTCGTGTATGTATGTAACAAACCGGGAAAACTGTGCATTGATCAAAACATCAGCGGCTTCATAAAGCTTTCATGAACAAAGCAAAGATGTGGCTTGTTAAAAAAATCTGCAGAAAAAAAGGTGGTCAGCTATTTATTTTTTTGCTCATGTATGTCCAGGGAATTATTATATATAGAGAGATAGAGAGAGAAAGAGAAAAAAGGTGTGAAAGGGAGGCAAAAAGAGCCCACATTTAAAGTAAATTTAGAGCATAGCTCTTTCCCCAAGGCTCAAAGCAAACCCAGACATCAGAAGCGTTACCACTGAGCATTTCACAGAACTTTGTTAAAAAATATCTTATTTTGGCCAGTTCAGCTCAGAGGTCCCACCGACATTAAGCTGTCTGGCTTTGCACACAAAAATGCAATTACCCAAAGCCTCAAGGTTTCAGAATCACATACATGGCCCAGGAAACAGTGTGAGCCCAGCGGCAGCAACCCCTACATCATACAATGGACCCATCCATTACCCCAGGGGAAGGGCTGCCATGGACTCATCCATTAGTAAATAGAATGGGTGTGCAGTGACAGGCCTGTCTTGCTGAAGCCCCTAATCCAGAATTATGGAGCAGTGTGTTTGTGTTACTGTTAATGTAGTTCTATATGCCAGCTGTTGCCAGCAGGTTCACACCTGGGGGCGGTTCACAGCAATATACTATCATTCACAAACTGGCCACAATGGAAATATAAATGGCAACTTAGACGAAAACATCACAAAGGTAGACACATCAGAAGCTATAATTATGAGCAATGTTTAAGGTTAAGGTTAATAAATCCTGCTATTGTGCTATCATAATTTTTTTGTGATTACTATAGGGAAATACAGTACTTGCATCCATCTAACAGCGTATAACTCCCTTCTTGCTTGTTGTAAATTAGTTAAAATATGGAAGGGTCCTGGATATCAGCCCATAACGCTGATAAAGAAGAAATGAGACCAGCCAGCAGGGAAGTTTTTGCAATAATAAAACCCTTGCTGAAGTGCACTCGGCTAGTTTATTATGATTGTTATTATGATGATGATGATTATTATTATTATAAGAAGAAGAAGAAGAATGCTTCAACATAACTTCCTCCCTTGGCAGAGGTAATAAAACAGTTGGCAACAGTGGGTGCACTGGGCTTTAGTGGATACAGTGGGTACACTGGGCTTTAGTGGATACAGTGGGTACAGTGGGCTTTAGTGGATACAGTGGGTATAAAAGCTGGGCGGTGTGCATTTGGGGCAAAGACAATGGAAAGAAAAGAACGGAAATGAATAAAGCCCAGTTAGAAATCTCAACTACATGCAATTGGTGAGCAGAAGACACTCCCTCTCCTTCTGTCCAGGTGCAGGCAAGCAGAGCCGCTTTATCTGCTCTTTTGTGCAGCTACAGGAAAGAGGGAAGTCCACTCAAGGTGGGAAGAAAGAAACGCCTCATCCTTGACTATTTGATTAACAGTGGTCTCCCATGCCAAAAGGAGAATCTGACCCCCCACACACAATTGCACCTCCCTACCTTGAAATCCCCAAATGCATGCTTAAAGAGCAGGTCTGTGTCACACAGTTCTAGAGTTACTTTACAGATCAAACTGGAGAGGAGAGTAGAAAGGCAAGAATTCTACTGAGATGTCAGAAAGAAAGAAGGGAGGAGAGATAGTGGGAGGACTGGGAAAAATAGAGTAGAGGAGGAGCAGTAAGGAATGAAACAGGTTAATAATGTGTGTACAACATCTGAATTCAAACTAATTAAAACAACTGGTCTGGTCCCGTTAAAGAAGGGAAAAAAAACTGATTTATGATAAAGAGCTGCAGGGCAGTGTAGGTTTTTTCTGCAGGATAGTAATTCCCCTCGGTGTTCTAACTCTTAACTTCCTCCCAACAGGAAGCAATGGACGGTGTAACTTCCTGCTAGCCCATAAACAAACAATGGAGTCAACTGAAGTCAGGCTGAAAATCCTCCAGTGCCACTTACAGAGGTCAAGAGGTGTACACCAGTCATAACTTTTGCCCAGTGTCTGTGACAGTTATATGGCTGCCTAGTTTGTCTGTACAGGAAAAAGGAACTAGCAGTTTAAGTACTCGAGCCCCCTTCTCCCCATTTCTGCAGGCACAATTCCCTTTCTTTGGTGAGCATTGTGCAAAACAGTTAACAATACGGGAGGACAAGTGTTTCATTGAGGAGAAGGGAAAAAATGTTTGGAAAGGAATGTTTCTGCAAGTAAGGGAAGTAGAGGCCTGTCTGAGCAGTGTGTCAGTGTTATTCTGCAGTTCAACTGAACGTGTGTGTGTGGTACCGCTCTTTTCTTCTTGGTCCCAAAAACTGTCTGAGTGCAAACAAAGAATTCTGCATTTCCTAAGACAATGAAATCAAATGTATGCATTCTGATAACACCATCCCATTTCACCAAATGCATCCCCTAAAAAAAAAATAATACATAATTAGTGCAAAAACAAGCACAAGAGAAACACCCACACTGGTAAAAGTCATGTTTCAACAGGTTTATCTTTTCTCTCCATAATGCTAGGGAAAGCACTGAGCTCTCTGGGAGGCCGGATAGGTCTTCATTTGGGGCAGGCTGGCTGCTTGCATGATGACCTGTGATTAGTTCAGCTCCAGCTTTGGGACACAAAGAAACTTCAAAAAGCAACCGGAAATGCCGGCCCCTTCCAATCACAGAACAAAATGACGTAGTCAAGCTATAATGAGATTACTCATTCCAAATTTTAAAAAAAAGAAGAAAAAGAAAGAAAATCAGTGTAAGCAAAAGAATACATGTAAATTGGGATCAGGAAGTTGTGGGTTGTCAGACAATGAAAGGTCAGATTAGTAGATTAGAGTCATTATATTTAGAGCTTTCCATTACAAAATGTCTATTTTTTTTTTAACCACAAAGGACAACAACAAAATCTAAACTGGACAGAGAGGAAGGGCCTTAACAGAGGCTTCCTTCACACTATTTCATTTTATCTGACCCTCCTTCATCTACATACTCCAGTAGATACATGGAGGATTCACTCTCAATTGAATAAATGTCTTTCACCACTTCTCCTTGGTCCTGGATATATTAATAAAGACTTACCCACACGTGCATTTGTGTGTAAATTAGAAAGGCCTATGTGTATCCTGCCCTGATTACAAACCTGCCCTTACTTGACTCCTTAATCTCGGGTTTCCTGCCCTCCCTCTCGGGATCTCGGTATAAAAACTTCACGCCAAAGTGAATCCTCCCATGTTTCACATCTGCCCTCCCTTCTGTGTATCACACTACAGCAGTTTCATGCCTGCTTGCCACGGCTCCCTGTCTTTGCCTTAGAACCCCTCCACTCCTGCTGTTTCCACTGGGGCCCTGTACAAAAAAACTGCACTTGGCTTGGTCCCAAGAACTGGGGCCCACATACCTCCCAATCTCTAGATTAAATGGCACCAGTCTCTGAAGTCCTTCCAGGGGCTAATGGCTTTTGTTACTGGGAATAATCCACACATCCTCTCCCACATCATGGGGGTCCACTGGCCTGTCGCGAAACCCTGCCTTGAGCCTCTTCATCTCTCATCTCCATCTCAATCTACGCTTCCATTTTCTTTGACCCCCACGCCTTCCTTTGCCACAACACTGTGCTTAAGCTCAGAGGCATGCAGGACTGAACCGCACGGAATGAGGGGAGGATGCAGCGGGTTGACATTGGGTTGAGACCCATGCTGAGTTTTATAGGAAGTCAGTGCAGGTGCTGTCTGAGGCTTAATGTAGGCTCTAAATCTCTCCTCTCTCATCTGCAGCTCACTAGAGTCTAAAGAGCCAGGGCAGGAGGGAAAAAGCGCCTGGGATTTATCCTCAGGGAAAGAAAACGTCAGGCGACAACCCTAGCAAAACAGCTACTTGATGTCTGTACAAAATAAATACAGCCGAGACAGATTTCTTTTTACAAGATGGGGGGGTTCTGCTGATTAAAGAGCAGTCAAAATAAGTGTAAGACTGGCCACCTGGGTCCAGGTGGTTGTGTTTGTCCCCATCTTTCCTGCAAAATACTTCAGACTGGGGCCAATGTTGGTGAAAGCACCAAAAATTCACACAGAATCCATATTCAGGCATGAGCTCATATCCTGTCTGGGGAAGTTTTCTCCAAGGAGGCCGCCAGGGTAGAGGAAAAAGGCAGACAGAGGGAACGGCTGTGCAGTTGAAGGCTGCAGAAATTTGGCACAAATATTTACTTACCACCCTAATCAGTTTACTCAATCTACACACTTTTTTTTTTTAAACGTCTAGTCTTAAGTATCAAATTTTAATCTTACTTTTAATCCTGACGTTAGCTGCGGTCCAGCTAAATGAATATCATTGCAGGGAAATTATAAAAAGGTCTAATAATTGATGAGAGATTAAATGGTGATCTAATGTAGAAAGTTTGGGGGGGAAAGAGCAGAGTAAAGCAAACACGTACACTCAGGGAAATGGAAGAATAAAAACTGAGAGCATAGTAAAGCAGTGTAAGGTAATAAAAGTTTGAAATATAAGGAAAGGAAGTGAGAAGAGTTGCTGAAAAGAGGCATTGTTGGGGGAAGACAAAAAAAAAGTGAATATGTTGTCCTGCGGCTTTGCGCCCACCCATATTTCTCTAGACCTCACTGAAAGTGCACACAAACATTCATATATAGATACACACACTTTGGTTCTAGTGTTGAGCAAAATGTCTGCAGTTCCTACGACCTTCTGCTGGTTATATAAAAAAGCAAAGAACAGACGGTTCAATGAGTTGCTACACCAAAGACGTCCCTTGTGAGAAGCTTAGCCACCCATCATACCAGAAAACCTCGTGTTAACTGTTGTGACTGTTGAAGAGTTATTGGGAAGTAAAACTGAATTAAAGGATGACTTCACATCGAAACAGGATTGCTTCATTTTGTGAAGCACCTAAAAAGACAAACATGCAGCTCGTCCTTCACACCTGAATCCTCTCAACGCTCTGAGACACAAAACTGTTGCTTTTATATTCACTTGTAAGCTGATTTATTTTTTTTTTAAAAGCTGAGTTTTCAGCTTTCAGAAATGACAGGGTTGTATTTGTAATATTTAATTCTTAAGGTTTTAAACAAATTCTTTAATTCTGATTTTAATTTTTCAATCTGGCTGTAAAATAAGAAATAAAGGAGGTGTTCTGGAAATAGGATAAAACTATTAGAAAAAGAATATGGTCACTGTTTAGGGAGGATAGCTTTAATAAGGCTCTAAAGATTCCTTTGTCTGACAACCGTTTACATTTCTATTCACTTACATCTCATGCTGGGCCCTTATTTTAAGGTTACTTTTATCGTGATTTATTCCTTTTCATTAGCAGGACTGCTGGCAGGTCAGAACAGAGATCCGACGAGCCAGCGTTGATAGCGGGAGTATTCGGCAGGAGTGAGTGAGCGAACTGTTTATAGGCAGTTTTGATTGGACCGATGCTTGAAATTCCAAAATGGAACATTACCACACGGAAGATGGAGACAGCCTGAAGAGCCTTTGAAATGTGTGAAGTACATCATTAATCATGAATCTCAGATAACTGAAGCAGGAAGAGGATATAGCTGAAAACTAAAGTGGTGCTGAAGCTGTACTGTGGTACATTCTTAAGGGATTTTTTCTTTTACAAAACTGATCTGCATTCAGTCTTTAAATAAGTGCAGAAAAATACACATGTACGAAGACATAACTGTAAAACTTCTAAACAGTTAAAGAGGCCATGGTATAAAGGCAACTAACTGTGTTTGTCTAAAAGTTCATGACGCATTGTTCTTTCAAAAAAAAAAAAAATCTTCTAGCTACAACGGCAAACAATTGGAAACTGTTGCCAAGCAACATACATTTACTGCATAAGACTTATTGCCATTGTGAACAGAAATTTTATAAACCTACAGTACATCATGCTTAGAAAACATTAAATCAAGTTTATTTATACCATACAATGCTATGACAATATCTGTCAAATCAGCAGCTGGACAGAACACAATAGCCCTATGGCTGGATACTGTCCATGATGAATTTGTTGGCAGCTGAAATAATAGATGAGTGGGGTTTTTTTTTTTTTTTTTTTTAAGCCTCGGGTCCACACAAACCTCATCTACCCCACACTTTCAATTCATCCTCAGTTAGGCCACAAGACGGATCAACAACAATCAACACTTGAAATATTTCACATAGAAACAGCTCATTGATCCCGGCTGTGTTATTTGTAATCCTTCTTTGAGCACTTATTGTGCAAAATACACTGCAAGTTGTATTTCTCTTCCTAAATGTCTTCTCCTATTTTGTCTTAACTATTTCTTCACCTCCCTCATTTAACCAAAGAGCTAGATATCATTACCTTGCCATGCCAAGACTGGAGAATCCTGCTGGGACAATGAGAACATCAAGGCGGGGAAAAGGGTGAACCCCCAGGACAGTGTAGGCTGCAGCCAAACATTGAGGCAATAGCTTGAGAATAGCCTGAAAAGAAAGAAATAACATGACCCACATGACAACTCAAAATTCCAAGATTTACCCAAATTGGATATGTGCATGTGCAAAGTTTGTCTGTAAAATAGAACTAGAGTTCATTAAGACATCTGTTTGTATTTCTATATACTGCAGTTGTTCTAGGGACTCCAGGTCAATGTTTTAGCATGAATATAAGAATAACTCATTATCATTTTAAAAGTGGGTATGCACTCTAAAATATAATAGGACTTGTTATTGTGCTAATTTAGCCACCTACATTGTTGTAATGTGGGTGTTGCTCAATTCTGGAGGGATTTTTTATGAGGTTGGGAAATTTCTACATTTTCTCAAGAAAAAAGTGTGCATAACTAAAATCACAGTTACTTATCACATTCAAATATGATGCAAATACTGAGTCGTGTAGAAACTATTTCCACCCCACCAAAAAGAATCTGGAGAAATACGTAAAAACACATTACTTCTTAGATTATCAGATGTGGCTGATAAGCACATTGAGCAACAGATAAGTAAAAATTCAGATGGATCATACTGGACAAAAATCTCTAACACTCAATATAGCAAATTCAATGGACAACAACACTTCAACCTTTAAACATACATACATGTATAAGCAAATTGTCAGACACCATCAGTGTCTGACAACTCACGTTTGTGTTGTGAGGAGGAGTTTTTGACTCACCAGCAGAGAGCAAGCTCGTTCATCTTTATTCAGTCAGAAGTTCAGAACAGACATAAGCCCTCTGATGACATTCCAATTAGAAATTCCAATTTGGCTATGAGTAATGGTTTGTGTGGTGGTGGTTTGAGTGGTGTGGGATGTGAGTGTATGCATTACCATTCTGCTAAAAGATCTCTGCAGGAAGACACCAACTGAATGTAAGTTTCAAATATTAAAAAATAATTAGTTCAAATATCTTTAAAGGAACTCCACCTGTGCCTTCTGCAGCAAGGAAACCGGGCCGAACACACGGTGCGGAATCACCCGCTGGGACCTCGCCGGCCACTGAGTAAATCGGCAAGGGTAGTCACCGTGGGAACAAAAGACGCCCTCATCCACCATGCTTGAACAATCAGTTGCAGCGTGGCCTTCGTCTTTGAGGGAAGAGTTGGTAAATGCTGGGCAGGTGGTCGGGGCCCCACTGCACCAAAGTGAAAGAGTGAAGAATAGTTTAATCAAGAGTTAATAACATAGACTTAATTAATTGTCATTTTACAGAATGAACTGACTTTGAACTGTACCAAGAAAGAGAGAATGAGCCTCATCTTTGTGTGTTTGGCATGAAAATGAAAGCAGTGTGAATATGTCACAAAGACAAACCACATTAGCCCCAAAAATATCATATACTGTCATGCAATTCCTTTTCATCTAAATCCATCACCGAGCACTCGTTCTATCCTCAGTGTCAGGAATGTTCCAAAGGTTTCAAGCGACATCCAAGTTTCCTTCCAGTCGTTCATTGGGAATAAAGGCTATCCTTGTAGAGGGAGGTTCCTGATGGCTGCCACTACACTTCACCCAGACGGATGCTGAAGGAAAACCATGACGGGAGGATTACTGGAAACCACTGGCAGACCTAGCATCAGGTTTGCCAACAGAGCAGGAGACCCAAAGCTCACCCTACCCTGCCTACAGCAAGCCAGCACTTCTCTAATTCCTCAGCTCTATTTTTCTATACCTCTATAAAACTTTTGACAGCTCCACTATTTTTGTCTCCAGAGATTTTTTTTTTTCCCCCCTGGGCAATGACTTTGTAATATAATTGTGTAAGTTAAAAGTACATGTCATAAAATTTGGCTGAGTGCTGCACCTTATCCATCACCTACACCATTTAAAAAAAGGTTTACGATGGAATATCGGAGGGCCAGATTAAACTGTGAAGAAAAAAATCTATAGGAAAATTAATAAAATACCTGCTATTCTGCACTGGTGAGCCCAGGACTACCTTGCTTGTGGAGCATCCAAGTCCAGACACAAGCTTTGCCTCAGTCCAATGTGTGGGTCCAGCCCCGAGTGTGGCCGTCTTGCCCCAGTCTGCCTGTTCCCCTACACCTTCTCCCAACTCCGGTGGAATTTCTGTAGTGACTTGCTGCCAGTGCCCCACTGCCAAGGTGAAAGTGGAGGCAGGCATTGGCATGGTGACATAGTAATTCCAAACTAAGAACCCTGCAGAGAAATTTAAAAATATAAAAATAAAGACCTGCACGAGATTATTTTTTGTGTTTAATATAAGAAGCACTGACTTACTTGTGTCCTCATCATTGATTGGAGAAGTTTGTTCCTCCCCACTCATCAAAACCAAGCAGTCACTGGGGGCTCGTACTGTTGCCTGCCACGTCGACAGGGCGACCGGCGGCTCCTGGCAAGGGAAGAGGGCTCGGTTGTTGATAGGCGAGCCGGCAGTGTAAACACATACCCTGGAAGGGGTAAACAATGGTAAACTATAACCAACCCTTATTTCATTTCTTGCACGCGTGTGCGTGCGCGCATGCGCGCACACACACACACACACACACACACACACACACAGACACACACAAACACACACTACAGAATAAAACAGCCTGAGGTATGTTTTTCTGAATTAATGCATCTGAATTATTCTTTTCTTACATTGGAAGTTCAGACTGTTAGAACTCAAGCAGAAGAAATTGCAGCAGATGTGCCGCTTTGAAGAGGAATCTTAATCAAAAGGTTAAACTACTTTGAGTCTAACCTGTTGTCCTGGTCTTTGGTCCACCTCACAGATCTTCCTGAGGGTTTCGTCTCATAGCAGATCCTCAGAGCACGTGGAAACTCCAAAGGTGATGCAATCCCCATTTTTCTCACCTGTAGACTCCACTGATCTCTATAAAAATGCAAAGAACTGCCATCCTGAACACAAGGGGCTTGGGAGCTCAGCAAATATAGCTGGTGTTTCCGTTTCCATTGGCTGGATGGCATGGAGATAACATTCTGAGTAAAGGCTGCTGAGTTTAAGTTCCATGATGAGACTGAAGATGTTTCAGATGTGCTGTCGGGTTGAAGGTCAGATATGAATGACAAAGAGGAGACATCCACCTCTTCAACTTTGACCACATAAATGTCACAGCAATCCAGGACCAAGGTAAAGTCTTCATCAGTGGTGTCTTCCCAACCAGGGGAGGACTGGAATGTAAGCCCAGATGAAACCTGGAATTCATCCATGGCGTTTTCTTTTGATGCGGTTTTCCCAAAATTCCTTTTACTCTCCTGTATTGGATGCACATCTTGCAACATACACTCAGACCCACAACCTTTCACCTGAACAGGTGCAACTATTTCGACATTGTCCTCAGCATTAATCCCACCTGCAGGGCAAGGCTCCAGGAATAAAACAACACTACCACTGATGACGTTCCGGTCAATATGAACAGTCAAGTTGAGCACATAATGTTTGACAAGTATGTGGTTAGTATTAGCTCGAAGTGGTAGGTCATCTGTGTCAGGATGGAGATCGTTGTCTGGCTCCATGTCTCAAAGATGGTGTTAGAAATAAATGGCTACACCTGAGAGAGACAAGACAGAAAAGTAAAGGCTCTGTAATTTGAATAAAATGACATATGTAGAAGTGTATCATCCACGCATTCACTCAATAACGCACTAGCCTACGTAACATCAAGTCCAAGGCACGTTTTTATCTCAAATTAGCATCTGTGTTTTAAACTTTTAGCTAACTAGTCTGAATCAAGAGATTACACAGCCATATCGTAGGTAAAGCTAAAAATAAAAACGTTTCACTGTAAATCACATTACGCAACTATCAATAAAATCAGCAACTGTCAAAATATGACAAAACTTACAATTACTGGCTTCAGGTGGAGAGAAAGCCACATTATCAACACACTGACAACTATCCTATATCAACTATCCGGCATGTTCACTGTGTGCACTCCGTCGCGTAGATATGACGTCACCAAAACGCGACGGTAATCTGTAGTTCTTTCAGTCGCCTTGTAAAGTTGTGTGGACTTTATGAGCTGGTGTTATTAATTGAACTCAATAGTGAATAGTTAAATATTTTTTCAAATAAAAAAAAAACTGACAATAACAGTAATAAATATTCTGTTTGCTTAATAGGTTTAAGGTACTACTACGAATAATAATGATGATAATGATGATGATTATGCCAAAACAGATGCCAGAACATTTCATGTATATATTAATTTTATTCAGGCGTTTCGACAATATTATCACAAATTCCAACGCATTAAAAGTTAAAACATTTTTTATTAAAAAAGTTAAACTACATTGCAGTCTTCAGTCACAGAATGCATCTAGTATACACTGTACTATCCAACACCAAATTTCAGAAAATATACTGCAAGTTTATACTGGGAAAACATTTTATTAATCACAACTGACTATACACACAGTATAGTTTTAATAGCTCGTAATATCATTGTACAACCATTCAACAGTTCATAAATAAGTGATGTACCCTAATCACAGAATTTGTATATAAAATGTACCAAATTTTGAAAAGAAATGTTTATTTTCCTGAAACATAGTATGAGCTGTAACATAAAACCAACATAACAAGCAGTTTCACAAGCGTCAACATCAGACAGTCAATATTTAATACTGCAGTAGTAGCCCAGATATTTCCCCTGGAATGTATTCTTAGAAACAAAGTAGAATTTATTTAGATTGCAATCCTAATTTCATTAGGATGAAATTAATTGAGTAATTAATCAATTTCAATTAAATTTACACGTCACTCTGTTTTTTGTTGGAGAAGTATCACGAAATCTTGATTCTTTGTGTCCTACTGTTAATTTACCCCATGGAAACTACAGATTGATAAACATAGTAAATCCTGCATTTCAAGTTCATATTATTTTCATATTATTGCCATCACTCATCTAAAAATATTTACATATAAAATAAATTGTAATACCTCTGCTATATACAGTTTGTGGGGTTTAGATGTAAACCATTTGTAATTTAGAGTCTCAGAGAAGTCTGTTTGTTACTGGAATTGTGTCTGCAAGCCAGCACACATACTAATTGGCATATGGCACTCATAACACCCAGAAAGGAGTTTCAAAAGCTCTGAAACATCATTACTGCAAAGTACAAAGTGATTTTAATATGGCACAAACATCTTCTACGTTAGCCCACCTGCCAACATTACCTAAATCAACACAAACGTCTTCATACAATTATTTAGGCATATTTCCGAACTGTGAGTGTTATTTGCACACTTACAGGCCCTGGACCAGCAAGGACCTCAAAGAGGGAGCTTTTATCCACAGGAAATGTTTGCAGCATTTTTGGACTTGACTTATTGAAAAAGAAAATCACCACATGAAAAATATTGAAATATCTTAGTATGAAAGGCTTTATAGCCTACACCTTAAATGAAAATCTTATCTCTGGATGCCTGTATGCTTACCCTGCCTTTGCCTCCTGAACCATACTTCTTAGACAAAAATAATAGTGCTAGCGTGTAGCAAAACCCAGCTTTCCTACAACAGCTAATGGTAGTGAAAGGGTTATCGCCAGCAGCTGCTTCTTCTTGTTTTTCCTCCTTTTTTCGGGTTGTCTTCTGGTTTCCTCTCTGGGCTGTGTGACAGCCTACGCTTCGTCTCCGCAGTGCATTCTCTCGCTCAGATGAGCTGTGGTGTCTCAGGAGTTTTCCTCCTGAGTTCTTCGGAAACTTAAACGCTTGAAGGAATCTCTGCAAGAAAGAGAAAAGAGTGGACAGGGAAAGCTTGTGTGTATTCTCACTCTTTACCCAGCAAAATTATATCAAAGGAATCGCAACACTGTGTCAGTTTTTATCTAAATTATGTTGTTTCATGTTAGAAGTGCCTCAGGGTTCAATATCTGTCGAGGTGACACGGTCAATGGATTTCTGCTCAACTCTACTTGCTGTCAATTTCAGACAAAGCGATTAATGCCTTGATTTTTTTTTAGTCATTTATTTGCCTTGTTAGCTCAATTTACCTGTTCTCCAGCCGGGGCCTGATGATGGGTTTATAGAGCTCAGGAATCTTTCTTTCCAGCATTGGTCTCAGGTTCTCTCTCAGCCGATTGTAGTTCTTCTTCAGCTCTTGCTGGTACTCTTTTTGGTCCAATGTGATCAAGTGCTTATTCTTCTCAACTGCCTCGCCACATCTATTACACAGACAATCATTTTAGAATAAATGTGGCATGAAAATGGAGGAAATAATAAACCATTTGACCTTTTTAATGCAATAACCTCAAGCTTAAGAGCGGCCACAGCAATGATTCTGTGCAGACCAATCATGCACTAAACCCGTCTGTATCAAGACTACATCGTACTAGCATCCTCCTGTAATTAACTTTCATTAATTGGATCCCTGTGCATGAGCGAAAACTCCACGAGTTGAAGGCACATTTAACTTCAAGGAGCCTGCCTGGAATGATCACTGCATTGTTGTGATCCACACAGTTAATTGAGGAGCAGAAGGTAAAAATCTGAATCTTATACAACTGATTAAAAAAAAGCCACGTGTTCAAAGATAAAGAAAGGACCCTAAGATGCAAAATGAACTGTCAGGTAAGGAGTCTCCCCGCAGATGGAAATAATAGCCAAAATGCAGAGCAATCTGCATAAAATCAGAGAGATTGGGGTGATTGCTAACACATGTCTGAGTATATCTCTTGCCTTCTAATGGGGGCAGTATGGAAACTGTATTGCCATGTAACCTTATACACTAAATACTTACAGCAAAGATGTTTAACTTAAGTTCACGAGGTTAAAGGACAGGCCTCACAAATATCTGCTACAAACAGGCTCTGTGGGTGACTGAGGTTATTACCGTATTTGATGAACAGTTCTTTAAAAGGATTAAGAGCTAAAAAGACAACATTTAGTTTTTGCAATTAGAGGGACATAAGACTTGTTCAAAAGTTAAGGGGCAAGACAGAATGACATCAAAAATGACATCACCAGACTAGTGATTTTATGAGCTAAAATATCTTCCATATTCAATATGACACTGTTCTCTTTTGCACTTGTTTGGAGTCTTCAAATGAGCATCTGAGATGTAAATATCCCTTCCATCTCTGCAATCTGAACAAAAGTCTGCTTAAAACAGCAGGATATCCTTCTCTAACGGTCGCAAATGTCTCCTAGACTCTTTCATCTTCTTGCAGCACGTGTACATGTTAAGGAGCATGGAGAAGCCGTCAGCCAGTCTACATAAAAAAACCTTTTTGAAGTGTTGGTGTATCTTCCAGAGTGCTGGGTACTGGTTGCAATAAAAAAGTAGAAATTCTAATTTAGCAGAAGGTTGGTTGTTTTATGAGCAACCCTGAAAACAGCTTTCTGCGCTGTTGTGATGTCTCATTAGTCCCGCTTTTGCACGACTTCAGCAGAACATGTGAAGTGTCTATAGTAGGAGGTGCATTTTTTGTAATCTCTTCTCACCTCATTATGAACTCTTTGAAACACAGACGCAGTTTATTGTGGTGACGAAAGAGCTTCGGGTCTGCTGGGATTTCATTCAGAAAGACTTGCGCCACCTCCAGTGGGCCCTAAAACAAAGAGATGGAGAAAGAAGGGACAAAAACAAAGACAGAGTTAGACAGCCAAAGAAAGCAGAGGAAAACAGAGCTGAGAAGGAAAGACAAGCCTCATTCAGGCTGGAAAATGACTTCCTGATAGAATGCTTAATGCTGCCACAGACGGTAATGCTGCACCACAACATGAGGACGATATCAGATCAGAGAAGGAGCCACAGTTTGCCTCCTGTATGGTTAATGTTACCACTGAGCCTGCATACATCCACCATTTGTCTCCAATTTACCCCGTATGAGATCTTGTTATCCTAACCTATATTCATCATAAAACCACGGTACGCTCGTCCAGTGCCTCAATCTCGGCGACTTCAGTTAAACAGCCCTGATTAACATAAACGGGCCACGGCGCTTGGTCTGAGCTGCAGACACAAACATAGAAACCCAACCTCCTCTGCTGATTATGCTCAAGAGTTATTTGTTTACAGCGCTGCCGAGCATTAGCGTTGTGTACACAACCATTGCGTTGTAGCAAAGGACCTGTCAGATTAGACACTGGAAGATAAAGCATAGTGGGTGGGAGCTGATCTGCTGTAGCTAGCTTCATCATTACTCCAGTATTCACCATGCTGACAGGACCTGGAAGCTATCAGATCAAAGAGACCTCCGGTTCAGCATGGCGTGCAGCGGAGACATGAAAGAAAGAGGGCCCATGAATTGACGTTTTAACTAAATCATAGGAAAAGCAAAGGGAGGATTAAGGTTATGGATGAGGCAGAAGCCTTTGATGTGTGATCACTGTCAAGTCCCCCACCTGCACTGGGCCGCTACAATAAAACATATAAATGCAATAAGATAAATAGAGGGGAAATTATTCTGGTTTATCTCTTCTTCTCCCCCCCCCAAATGCACATTTATCAGGAACTCTTAGGAGGATGAAGAGGCTGCAAGTGATGCAAAGATCAATCATTTTGGACCAAAGATCAATCATTTTGGACCACCATTGTGCTGAGACGTGAAGGATCATATGTGTGACAATGTCTGTGTGCGGCGGTGTAAAACAGAGGCAGTGCGCTTATTTTTTTACCTGGTTAACAGTGGCTCCCACAGAACCCTGCAGCAGCATCTGTAACATCTTAGCATCAGGTTGCTCTCGATGTGTGGCGATTGCCAGCTCTTTTGTCTTCTTTTGCATGTCCTCTATGGCTACTTCAATGGGAGTCAGGTCGAACTAGATGCAAAACATTAAATGTTGTAATAAAAGACCTGGGCAACAATCAAACAATGCACCATGTCTTCTACGCTTGCCTCTTCTTTCTGGATGACATTGATCCGAGTCTTCACATAGGGGAAGGCGTGTATGGTGGTGAGGATTGTCTTCCTCTTGTATTGCTCGTTGAGTTCACCTCGTGGACGTCCGCTCTTGGTAAAGGGAGTGGTGTACATGAAGCGCCGCAGGTTGAAGTTCTTCTCGAAGTTTGTGAGTCGGTCTTTCATTTCATAATCATCAAAGTAAGGCTCCACGTAGGTGATCTGGATGTAAGCCTGTAAAAGTGATGGAGCGTACTGTTTACAGACAGTCCAGCGATATATTCAGCGTAAGAAATATTATTTGTACCAAATAATAATATCTAGTTCTCATGTCTCATAAACATTGTATACTTGCATCATGTACAAAATATTCTACTACACAATTACAGGCCTTTGACATATAGATTAGCACTGAGATGTGGTGTTATGCACATCACATCTTTACCTTGTTAGGATTGAGTTGCTTTTTGTTCACGGGTGTCGAGTCCTTGATCATAACCAGTGTTTCGTCTCCAAAGCACTGATTGTAAAAGTTCTAGGAGAAAGAAAAAGGTTTCAAATTATTATTATTATGCAGTTATTTAAAAACAGCAGGGAAGCTTCAAATGTCAAGGATATGCCGGCTGCACAGCAGGCAGAATCAAACAGTTTTGACAGGGAAATCATTGATTTGTTTCATTCGAAAGTGAAGCTGACACCATTCTGCCTTCCTCACATTTTTTTCTTCCTATAATTAATTTCACATTTCCTCGCTCTCTTCAGACTTGGTAGAACCAGATGGATGATCGCAAAGTGTTGCTCTTATTCACATACCTCCAGCCTGTGTGATATCTCAGGCAAATGTGTGATGCCTGGCTCCTTGTAAATGAATTCCCGTTCGTCCAGGTCGCCAAAAGTGGCCCCGTAAAAACCTACACGAAAGTAGGTCCCAAACATTCTCTTATGGCCCTTGAGGGGGGAAAAAAAACAATAGATATTTTTTTTATATTTTACAATTTTTTTGATGTAACTGCAACATCTGTAAAAATGCATTACAAGAATAATTTGCAGTTATTGCTGTGAAGAATTCAGATGACCTCTTGGCTAATTAATTCACTGCCAAACACAACTGTAATGTGAATCGCCTCTTTTAAGAGTCTAAGTTATAATACATCAGTATAACAAGACAGCCTCTGTGACAGCGTTACCTTCTGAAGGATGTTATTAAAGGCCCGCTGCAGTTTGTCATGAGTGGACGCCAGTTTTCTGAAATCCCTGTGAGCCTCCAGGATGGGGATGATGATCTTATAGACTTCATTCACTGCCTCATAGAGACCGCCCTGTAGAGAGTTGCAGGTTAAGCAGGGCAGTGCTGCTATTTTAGAACCATTGTATATAAAATGTTAGAATAACTTGAAGAGAGTTTTTTTTTTTGGCTCACAGTGCTAAAAAGCTCAGCAGCCTGCTCCAGCAATCCCACCAGACCACTCTCAGTGAAGTAGCGACCTGAGCAAACACCATCCTCATCTGGGGACAGGATGTCATCTGACACCGCTGACTCCTCAAGTACATTGGGGGAGATGTTCTGAGAAGAAAAACAGTCATCTAATCAATCAATTAGCCATCCTTAATCAAATAATCAATGACATGGCTGACTTTAAAACGGGGAACTAATTTGATGACATCCAGTCAATGGCCTGCTGACTCCAGGTTATTGCTTCTTGCACGATGTGTGCCACGGAGCTCCTGTATAACATCATCAACATATTTACTGTTATAGCTGTTTATTATTAGATCAGATCAGTCTCTTTATTCCCACAGCAGCACATTTGCCTTTCTTCCATTCCAACATCAAAAACAGTGTATTATGTTGTGGTTCCAGGGGACTATAATCCTGCAGCATATCAGTGATACGAGTTCACAGCTCCCCCCTCTGGACAATCCCCACCCAAATTTAGAGAGATTCTGTGTAAAATACTTCATGTTGTTCGTTGAGAATAGGAAGATTTGCTTCTGATCAACAAAACAGCCATCAGTCAAGAAAAATGTTTACTTGTTGGGTCTGTTTCAAAACCTGTTTACTATCGGCCCTTGACAGTTTGACAGGTATAGTAGTACCAGTGTTGTCTACCTGAAAGGTGACGCTGCCAACAGGTAGGTACTTGTGATCCTCCAGCATGCTTAGATACTCCGCCACCAGGGCAGCAGCATGAACCAGGCACATTGCAGCCTCTGTGTAACACTTCCTGTTGTTGTGCTTCTCTGCCATGTTCTGCAGCCAGGTGAGACGGAGATCAGGAGACGTCTGGTAACCTTTTGCGATCCTGGGGGGAGTGGGGG
>BJFM01000702.1:183702-213145 GCA_016586285.1 Arothron firmamentum | reverse complement strand
GGGGGGGGGGGGGGGGGGGGGTGAAAGGAGGAAGCTGTCTTTAAAAGCTTTGCTGAGTGACTTCAAAAGACGTACAAAAAGAGTGAAGATGAAAATACTGGTATTCAAATACTGAGAAGGTGCAGAATGCCAGGTGCTAGAGGCCACTGCTAGGTAGGACCAAAAAGCATCAAGAGCATTTTGTATCCCAGTACTGTATGGTCGACAGTTCTTGAAAGTCACTTTAGTCTGACATAATTTTGTTGAGAAAATGTTTTACCAGTTCATGGAATCCATGAATAATTACTATCTTGACAAAACTGGAATAAATTTAAAACTGGGGATTTATTAATCAAGTATGTCTTTAATCTATAACTTCTAATGACTTCAAACATCTGGAAGCCAAATGTCTTAGGCATCACTGACGTGTGTGTTTTGGGGGGGTTGGACATTGACTGATTTTAGGTTAGTGTATAAAGCTAATGGGCCATGGTGTGCAACTGCACAGATGTGTGTGACCAACACCCAACCAGGAAGATGCATGATAATACACACACATAGGTGACATTAGAGCATGTTGAGGTAAAATACCTAAATCAACATACAGCACATGTACAGCTTGGTCTCGAGGTTTCCACCATCCTGTTCCTCCACATGCAGTCTTACAGTGTTTGCATTTGCATGTACACAAAGCGCGACCAGAGGACTAAACTGCTACCACATGGTTGCCATAGTGAGGACACTAAATAGAGGCAAAACAGTCTTGACCACAGAGAAATGGGAAACAGAAGTATAAAGCAGAATGAAGTCAGAGGGTGAATAAAGAAATCAGGTGACTACAGAGAGAGAAAACTGGGGACAACTATTTGGTGTCTCACCTGTACATGAGGTCCATTAGCATCTCAGGATCTTCCTGGAACTCCCTCATCTTCACAGTGTCTGACAAAATACTGTTGAGGTTTCTTAGAAGCTCATCAACCTGAAAATACAAACACACAAGGCAAACATATGGGCAGCTGCATGCAACGGTTGCTCTTTTATGTGTGCTTTTTGTGTGTTAGTTTATACCTGTGAGGGCAGCTGAGTGTTGTGCATCTCGGTGTCCTCCTCAGCGTACGCAAGGATGGTGCGGAGGGACCGTCTTAGATATTCTTCCTGGAAGTCTGATGACTTACCCACCAACGAGGCCAGAGACATGGTGACCTGCATCTTTACTCTGGAGAAGTTCTAAAGGAGACAGCAGAGAGCATAAAAATGTCAATGTTTAATCATTGATTTAATCATAATCATGAGACATGGTTCTGAAAAGAAAACCAAATATTGACCAAATATTTCAAAAAGTCATTCGATAAAAATGTTGTGTGGTGCCAGATACAAGCAATACTGGAGAGTTGTTTTTGCGTTCTTTCCTTCCTCAGTATTTGTCCATTGTTTCCTCCTCTCCTTTGTGTCTCCATCCTTCACACCACTTGTTCTAGATAACAGGCCTAAAAAAACTCCCATCCATCCTCTGCAACGAGCATGTGTGCAAAGAGTGTGCTGCTGTATCTGCCAAATCCCATCTATCTCCAACATGACCAGCAAAGCGGGAAATGATCTCCCATTAGCAGAGACATAATCACCCATGGATCATCTCTACGGCCCCATTCTGTTCAACTGAGCATGGAGCCAGAGCCCAACCACCCATCACTGCCCTCTTACAGCGTGTGTGTGTGTGTATGTTAGATGTGGCAAAAAGTCAACACATAACCCTATTTGTCGCTCTTTCTCTACCACTGGTCCCCCTTTCTCATGCATTCTTTCCAACTTTTTTTTCTTACATCAGGTTTAGCCACAGGTATATGTTTGGCAAATGCATTTATGAAAATAAAGCCTGTGCTTTTTATTAAAATGAAAAAAAGAAAGACAGAGAGAGACAGAAATGTTTGTGATACAGAGAGCAAGTTGGGGGTGGATGAAGGAATGAAAACATAAACAAAGGAAGAGGTAGAGCATAAGCTCAGTATGAGTCATGTGGTTGCAACACAAATTCAGATCACAGCTTCTTCTGTGTACTTCATATAAACAAACATATGCTTGGATGGGCAGATGGGAAATACTCTCTTTAAATTGGAGATAAGTGTGTGTGTGTGTGTATGTAAGTATGTGTGTGAGACTCGTGTCTGACATTGATTAAACACTCAGTAAACACAGGAAACACTGACCACAACAAATTATCATGCTAGCAGAAAAAAGAGGGAACTGTCATTTTAAGCCTTTTTCATTCTCTTAATCTATTCTTAACCACAGGGAAAAAACATTTCTTTATCTCTATCTCTTCCTTTCCAACCATTTAATAATGTCTTTTCTGTGCTTAAGGCACATACAGTATGCTTACACACTCACATATGTAGCGGAACGCAGTAGCAAAGGTCTGGCTGTCATTAGTTAAATAGGGGAAGGAACATGCAAAGGCAGACAATGATAGATCGCCGTGCTCTCTACTCAGAAGCACATCCTTCAGCAAAAAAAAAAAACTTTCTGCAGCACTCTCAAAATAGACATGGAAAAAACATTATAGTAGAGCAGAAAAGGAAATGTGGAGAACATGGAATGTGTGTGAAACTCAGGTGTATTCCAACTCTAATCTCGTGTGCATTTAACTCTAATTTAATCTGATGTAAGTGATGTTTCCTCTACCATCTTAGATTTTAACTAATACATTTTTAAAAAGTGACATTGCTCTGGGGTCATTTCTTCATGTGCACATGATGAGAGCCTTTAGTTCTTGTGCGCCAGTTGTGTTTGAGCTTACGCTGGCATTGCTGTAGCTATATCTCATGATGAGGTAGAGGGTGGCACAGGCCTGACTCCTGTTCTCATCCACAGGACTGCTGCAGTACTGGAGCACCTTCTGGCACAGGTCTGCGCACTGCTCCGCCTCCTCCTCAAACAGCAGGTCTCCAAACTGCACACACACCCAGAAAAACATCACCGATTTACACACGTGCAATGACGCATCAGTGGTTCAGGCTCACGTCAGTAGTTTATCCCAGCTAGCAATCAAGACAAACAGATATATATTATGTCTTATAATGAGTACCTTGATGACAAGCGCTCTGAGTGTGCTGAAGGTGTGAGAGAGAAAAGTAGTACTCTGATTGCAGGTGAGAGAGTGGAGTAACACCTTCAACACCCCACCAACCACATTGTCTTTGCACTCAGATAGCGGCACTGCCTGGATGCAAAACAGATAAACAAGAATAACTAAAGACATGGAACACATGATGAGGTCTGATTTGATTTCAGTCTTTCGAATAGTATAAATGATACTTTACCTGTACGATGGTTTCCAGCAGGTCCAGCACAATTAAGTTACACTCTGTAGCCAAGTTACCACTGATGAGTGCCTCCTGGTCTAACTCTGCTTTGGTCCTGATGGAGGATGGAGAAAGCACGTCATGGAGCAACAGATCAAGAAAGACAGACACAGATGGTGAGAGGAAAAGTGAAAACTGGATTGCAGACACGTATGGGCAACTCACTTATCGTGTTTGTCATTAGTCTGTCTCCACTGAGTGAGGTCTTTCCTCCACCGCAGGTTTTCTCTCTGGCCCATGGTTCTATCCATCCCTGTGGATTCAAAGAAAGGTACACGTGACATCAGTACCTTATGTTTAAAACTTTATATTAATAACTGTTATTAGAGTAGGCTGAGATACACTACCTCCAACTCGTTTCATCATTTCGCCACGGGCTCCCATTCCTCTCAGCAGCGCTTCTTCCAGTTGCAGCTTGGCCTGGTGAGATTTCTGCAAGGCCTGGGTGCTTACTTTGTCAGTGCTCTGTTTACCCTGTGCTCAGAAATAAACAACACACAAAGAGTCTACAGTTATGGAAATATTCTGCAATAAATCCTGCAATTACTGTTCATCTGCATGATAAATATACAGTAGATCCACACAAGTACACTGCAGATTTGAAATCCATATTTATACAAACACAAATGGCTGCTGAAACAGCACAGATGTGGAACAACATAAAAACAAGTTGACGCAAGAGTAAACCAACCTTATACTCAAAGCATGACACGCAGATAGTGAGGAGCTCCAGCAGCTTGTTGAGCTGTGAGGGAGGCATATCTGCGGTCCAGCGCTGAATCAGACTCCTGTCGGCATTCTTCATCACCCACAAGAAACACACCAGTAGATTCCGACTGGTGTCTGCGGGCAGGGCGGCTATGGTTTTAGCTTGCTGGGAAGAGCAGGGAACATGTGAAGATTGGCTGTGGTTCGTCATCGAGCAAACCTAATTGCCTCCACTCACAACAAACACGCATATAGTACCTGCACGCAGGGAAATTACCTCAGTCACATTACCTCATGTTTCACAGCAAAAAAATGCTGCAAAATATTTACCAGAAAAACAGTTTTTTTCATTACTCACCAACACATTTCAGATTGTCTCCTGCCATAGCCACTAACATACAGTGGTGGGAAGAAAAAGCTTTCAGGTACCTTTAAAATTTTACACAAAGTAGAGCTCTAATTCTGCCTGAATTTTCTTTTCACCGCTGTATATAGCGAGATCATCTAACCAACCGTATACAGTAACCTTAACACTGGATTTACTAAAGTACCTTCATCACAATCCTGATAGGAGTTAAATGCAGTGCAGATTAATTTACCGTCATGCATGTGATTATGAACTGCTACTTTTGAGAACTGCTGTGGCTTCACTGCGTGGCACCTTTAACAAATGTATCCATTAACCTGATAATGCTCTGGATGTCCTACATAAACCTTGTTTTTCAGGTCCCCTTCCTAGCAGAAACCTCTGGAGTTCAAGGGAACCAACCATTTTTGCTGCTGAGAATAAAACTGTCAGGGAACTTGCCTTAAAAATCTGTTTTTGCACAACTATATTGGATGGAATTGTTTACAAAGAACTGATTCATGCCTTAAAAAGAGAGAGAGAGAGAGAATAAGAGAATGGCAGCGTTCAGTTTTACTACCAGTGCTGTTGCTCTAGCTACATTTGATGGATGTGATTGTCAGGGAGAAAGGCTCTGTTCACTTATGAAGGCAATGCCTGCCATAAACCATCTCCTACAGGTCTGTGTGTGTGTGTGTGTGTGTGTGTGTGTGTGTGTGTGTGTGTTTGTGTAAGTGAAAGTCTGGAAGTGAAAGAGAGAGATTTTTCAGAATGGATGAAATGAGTGTGTGGCTTTGACAGCTAATCAATCTGGTTCAGTGGAGCTCACCTGTTAGGAAGCAGATCCCATACCCCACATGCATATACACTCACTTTTAAAATTTTGATCATACTAAAAGCATACAATAATCACGATTATATTGTTGATTAAAGAAAAAAAAATGCATCCAAAACTTACCATGGAGGCCAAGGAAACAAGCACATTGCGTCCCAGCGTGTTAAAGGGATTCCCAGCGATTGCCATGGCAACAGACTGATTGATGGGTGAGACATTTTCAAGGTCATCCTCCAGTCCACCTGTCTTGTTTTTCCCGCCGCGTGCATCGGAAACTATGGGCAGAAAAGAGGGGTCACAAAGGATGAAGCGTGTCAGAATCAATTACATCTTTTAGTGTGAAGAATGTTTGGTATTACTGTCTATTGAACCATGAACATGTGTCAACTACGATTTCTGCAAACCTAAGCTAGAACACTGTGTGATGACATGCTGCCTCTGAGAACTTGTTATTACTACCCCAAATGCACTTATTTAAGCGGAATAAAGATGTTTTCGCTCAATTTAGACCTCCTGTGTTCCACTTGTGAAAATAGCAGGACGTGGTGAAATGGCAAAGTTATCAACGCATGTGTGCAGTGTTTAATTTAGTCATTCATGTCTTTTTTGTGTTATTTTGTGCATTTACCAGTAAAGTCCAAATAGTTGGTGGAGTCGATGATAATCGCCACCAGGGGGAGGTAGAGAGCAGCCACCTTGGCTCTAACCTCGATCTTGATACAGCGATGGTCCAGGTCATGGGAGCACAACAGGCTGTAGATGGCATTGATGGCCTTTCTCTGTACTTTTCCCCTGTCAAGACATTTCTTATTTATTCCTAAATCCTTCTGTTGCATTAACATTGAGCACAATTCAAATATTTAGAGAATTGCAGAAGAGAAGCATAGATTCCTCCATACCCTTCTGATTCCATGTCTAATGCAGCACTAAGCTCAGTTAGCAGTAGACCAGTGAGGTAGTGCTGCTGCTTAAATTCATGAGACAGCTCGAACAACTCAAAAATTCTCTGCTGTTCCTGGTAACTGCATGAACCGGAACTCTGGAGGGAAAGTTAATAGAAAAAAATGACATCCAAAACAGGAGTAACAAGAACTTGGATCAGATTATCATCTTTATAGAAACCTTACATCTACATTTTTGCACTGTCAATGACTTGATTTTTTGTAAAACACTAGCAAACATGTTAGTGAAGGTGGCGGACCTGCGAGGAGATGGATGGACACGGCGAGGCAGGAGCAGATGCAGGGCTGCTGAAGAAGAGGCTCAGGTTGAGGTAGTGCTCGTGACTGCACAGGATCCGCAGGAATTCCAGACGCATGCTGATCAAGGTCGGCATGGATACACTCTTAGCAGACATCTAAAGGGGAAAACATTAAGAAAAAGTGAATAAAACATTCTGTTTCTTTTTGCCAATGAAAACCATCAGAAGGGAACTGATCATTGATTAAAATGTAAAGAAATAAGCTTTTTTTTTTTCTTTTACCTGGTTGCAATAATTTTTGACCAGCTGAAAGACAAATCCTCGGTCCATAAGAGACAGCAGGTCATAGAGGAAGAATGCCAAGCTGATATTGACTTTCTCTGCTTGTTCCACTTCCTAAAAGAACAATTAAAGGAACCTATCAACCAGCAGCTGCACTGGATGGATGACCATCTAATTGTGAGCGCTTTGACATGACAGACGGATCATAATTAACACCTTCCTGTTGGAGAACACTGACACACCCAGGAGAAAAGGATGAACACAGACACAGTAGAGAGTCTATACTTATCTGAGATACTGACAGCAGACAAATAGCAACTGACAGCTCTCCCACAAATATTGCTCACCTTATGTTGCTTCACAAGGATTGTTCCAATCTCTGCAGTAACCACAGAGACGATGGTGCTGATGTCATCTTTAAACCGGTCAGAAAAGCGGCTTCTTCGTGGGACGCTGTGTTTATCGAGATGAGACACGTGCAACGTCATGCTTTTCACCTGCATAATTAACCACAGACAGACAGAAAACAAGAAAAATAAATGCAGATTAAAAATGATGAATAGCCATTCTTGTGTTTTTAAAGGTGCAAAACCTAGAGGTCATCTGTCTTTAGGATTTGTTACTACTTTATCCATTTCTGTCTAACAGCTAACTCTGGCCTTTTAGATTATAAAAGTTATATATATAAATTGTAGAAAGAGTAAATTAAACAGAGCAGACTGACCAGTAGCTCAAAGAAGAACCAAGCATATTTGTATGCATTTTCTCTGCAGACTCCAGTGCTGACCACCATCTGCAGTGCCAACTCCTCATGAAACTGCTGCAAAGGACAAAATAAGCAAACGTTGGTGACCCAAACTTTGGCAACTCAACGCCTGCGTCAGCATTGTCAGTGTTACATCCCCACCTTGTGGTAACAATAGGGAATACTTAAGCCTTGAACTATAAAATGCCACAGTAAAAAAAAATTCATTTTCAGTACATAAACATTTCAAACAGTTACTCAATTAGTTATTGAAATTAAAATGTACATCATATATCTGCAAACATAAACTTGATTACATATTATTATTACAATAAATAACACTGGCTGATGCTTCACGTTTAAGAATTATTTCCAAGCATATTTAAATTGTGTAAAATGCCTCTTAATGCCAGTGTCTGCAACTAATTCTCCATTTATTTCACAAAGGTAAAATATTATTTACCTTGCGGCTGGAGGGCCGGGTGCTGCTTGTTGTGTGCTGGTTGCTGCTTACATCAACATAGGTGGACATTCGGCTGCCTGGATTATTGTGGCCCTGGAGGCAGAGACACACATGTTCCATCACATTGAACATGATTGATGCATTCATTACTGAGGGTGTCAAGTGGCCTATTACAGTACTTAATGTAGTGTGGGGATAAACTACAAGCTGTGGTATTTACATAGTGTACTGCATGTGTGTTTGAGCGTGTTCTAGAGCTAATTTAGGTTGGGGAGATTCTCTGTACCTTGAAAGACATAATGTTGTTGACTTCAGTATCTTCTGCAGAGGTCTGTGGAGTGGGGATGTTGGGGTTGCTGCTGCTGCGCATTCTGGACTGGAGTAACATATTGCCAACAGAGGTTGCTGTGGCCCGACCCATGGTGCTGTAACGACTCTCTGCCGGATGTGTCACTGCTGATGAGCCTGAGTGAAGGAAGACAAATGACAGACAGAATAAGATACAAGCGAAGGAGGAGGATAGTTAAAATCTGAAGGGCATTTGGCTCTACCTGCATTCTGTACATCTTGAGGGGGGTCAGGTAGATGGAACACCCAGTAAAGATAAGTCGCCAACAGGCTGTTTCGACCCTGCTGGTCTCGGTTTAACTCCTGACTGTTGTGAAGACTGTTGACAATAGAAACCACGGATTCAAAGGCTATCTGTGCCAGGTTAGCTGTGGGGCAGAAAGAGAAATTATAAGTTTATTCCAGTGTTAATAAACTGAAAACATATCAACATGTTAAATGATAATTGTCCTCTACCAAACTGTGAGACCTGTCTCTTAAATCTAATCATCTGCTGACCTGCAGGTCTAATTGAGCCTGCTATTTCTGGGACCAGATATGTGAGCATTTCAGGTCATCTCCTCACCAGTCTGACCAGCGATGACCATCGGCTGCATGATGAGACTGAAGAGTTTATCTAGCACCAGATGAAGGTAAAGGACCAGAGGCTCCAAACTGGAGGAGGACAGGGAGATGATGCTGAGCTTTAACTCATGTTCCAGCTTGTTCTCTGGAATCTTCTCCTCCCCGACACGTAAAGGGAACGTAGCTCCTCCCTCCAGGGCATGACAAAGGGTGAAGAAACGCTCCAAGTGGTTATCCTGACAGAAAAACCCCAAACAGAGTGTCTTTTCCAACATGACCGGGAAAGCAGAAATTATTTTGATGTGTTTGGTGTGGATAATTTACCTGTGTGTGTACAGATGACACTGCCATGACCTCGAGGTTAAAAAGTCCTTTATGACTTTCCATCCACTTAACTGGAGGAACCTGAAGAGGAAGTTTCTAAAGAACAACAAAAATGAAAATTTCTGTCTGTTAGAAATTCATATTTAGAAATACGGCGATGCAGAAAGGCAGAAATTATTTAACGCTATGTGTTTACCTCAGGTGTGTGCAGCGAATAGTTGACAGGGAGTCGCTCCAAGGCAATTGGCAAGCAAAATTGGCCCATCTGCAGTCGATCATTGTTCAGTACTGGCAGCCACTAAATCAAAAGTGAAAATAAAAAGCCTTCCAGTTTCAGTAAAATGGTAATTAAAATATTTTTATTGACATGTAGTGCTGTGAAAATACTCGAATGTATTACTTCAATATGATAAAAAGCATCAAGAGACTGACAAAAAACTAAATTGACTTTGAGGGCAAAAATGATGGTTGTGCTTTTAAGATATATTTCAAATTATAAAAAAAAAAAAAGTCCACATTTTAGAAAGCAGAAGATTCATTAATTATGGCACGGGCAGATAAATTATGTAATAAACATGGAAAAAAAGATTCACATTTGTGAAAAAAAAGATGTCTGAAATGCAAAATCTTACTGAATATCCAATGAGAGTCTCACAGCTGCCAGTCTGGTTCTGCTTCTGCTGGCACCTGATATGGTAAAAGGTAAAGAGCAGGTGGTGGCGCTCTGTCAGACAAGCTGGAAGAGCCAGCTTTACTTCTTCATAGAAGTCTGGAGATCTGAGATAAAAATGATTAAATTACTAAAAATAATCTTATAGTCTAATGCAACCCATTAGTCTGGATACTTGCTTGTTATGGTAGGTGACAGGGGTATAGACTTCATGTAAAAATTCAGGGCCACTTGATTTTCCGAAAATCACCTTTAAAAAAACACATAAAAAAAAAAAAACAATTTTGGGGGGTGGTATAATTCAACATGTTAGCAGTGAAACAGGTTTTGCCACTCTTTCATAGTCACTCACAGGCAGCGCAGACGTGGGGTCCTCTCCACTCATAAACTGGATTTTGATGGTGATGTTTCTTGCTGATGTCAGCCTGTTCACAAAGTTAACCCTCTGGGGATACACAAAGAGCAGATTCCTATGGAGACATAAGCAGAGAAAAGGCCTTCATGAAAATGCAGGAAAAAACGGAGCAGTTTCGCTATATAACAGTAGATGGCGCTGTTACCACAGATAACAACAACGTGTGAAACCACAGTAGGCCTCAGTAACAATTAAAATAATAATTTGATTTGAGTGACAATAATCAGGCAATTAAGATAGTATGAAAAGGTCTCCTACAAGACACTGGCCTGATATTTAAAAAAAAAAAACTCTTCTCAGATCATAATCAATAAGCAACCAATTTTATTTTCATTTTATTTTATTTGCATCTAACCTACCTGTAAATATTGTGTGGTACATAAACCTCACTGGATGGGAACTCCAACACCTCTTTGGTTGGCCGAATGTTCTTCTCAGACACAGGTAAGAGAGGAATGAGCTCAGTGGACAAACACGCCAGCGGTGTGTCGTGGACAGGGGATATGTCAAGTTTTATAGTACCTGAAGGCACAAGATAACAGAAAACATCTCTGACAGAAGTCTCACAGTGCTCTGCAGCACAGACAAAGTATTAAAATGAAATATTTTCTTTAGAGGGATTTTATGCTTTACTGCTGATTAACTGGCAACATGACAATCAATCAAGGACCTTAAAAACCTATCCATCTTTAGCTACAGATTAAAATCTCACGTTAAATGACCTGGTATTGTCTTAATTCTTCTCTGTGGTGTTGAGGTTTTTTTAATCTCAGACAAGAATTTGAGCAGGTCCTCATCACTCAGGCGGTCTCCTTCCTGCACAAAAACAAATTTCACAAAAGGCTGATCCAGCAAGCAACACAAAGCTTCAAATGTTTTAAATTAATTCATTTTAAATGGATCAATATTTTATCGGTATTTAAAATTCCATTCTACGTGGGAACCATGGTGACTAACTGATGGAATGGCATGTCTGATTAACAAGTGAGACAAGGCTGACCTGAATGTAGAACTTCTCTATCTGTTGTACCTCACCTTGTATCTCAAGGTAATAACGTATCTAAGCTGCTTTTCCACTGAATTGTACCAACTTTAGTGACTCGGCACAAAAATTTAGCTATTCTAATATGGTAGTGTGCATCTCAGAAAAACTCTTGAACAACCCCCTCCCCCCCTCTGAATGGATAGTTGATTAACTAGCCTGACCCTTTGTGTAAAACATGGTTGACAAACCTGTTTGAAGATCGTAGTGATTGGGATAGTAGCAGGTTTGAATGCGGAAATGTTGCAAAACTGATCATCAATGGTGCTGAAACGTTCCGAATTCCTCCTAGGAAGCTGTGCTCTCCTGTCGATGCTGCTGGATTTACCTGGAAAAGTGGGCAGGGGGCATCAGGGTCACACCCAGATCTGTACCCACTGCAAAGGAACTTGCCAGGTACACACACCTCCTTTTAAGCTGTCAGAGTCTGTGACGTCACGTTCTAGCGTTGCGGTCGAGATGAACTCCATGATGTTAACCGTTGCCCAGGCAAAGGGCATTCGGTAACGACCCAGCCTCTGGCAGAACGTCTCAGCTTGGCACCGTAGCTTCTCTAGCTTGTCCTTGTTCTGAAATTCCAAAACAAAGCACGTAGAGTATCAGCTCAGGATCCAATATGTGTACTCAAGGTACACATCTAAGGTAAAAGTGAGGTGCTGTCATATTACCTTTGATGAGTCACACTCCCTCAGTGTCATGTAGGGATCAGCACATTCACTGATCTCTCCCTGCTGAAGAACCTTTTCAATCTAAAAAGACACATCCAGACAGAAGGGCATAATCACACCATAGTATAAAGCACGATAGACCATGCTTTTGCTACAATATTTTATATCTGCTGCAGACTTCATTGTTACCTTGATGACCAGGTAGATATCTGGTGAAGGATAAGTGACAGAGAAGATGGCAGACCTGGCCAGGGTGGACTGGTCAACGTGAGGCGTGTGGGGTCTTAAGAAGTTTTTCAACTGCTCCGCATTGAGATCATAGTAAAAGTTCTCTGATATCTGGAGGATGACAAACAACTTTTGCTATTGACACGGGGATGAATGGCGATATTATGAATAACACAGAGACGGGGACCTTAAGCATTACCAAACATTAAAATCACAGTGTAATTAACACAGAACCTTCAATTTAAAATGAAAAATAACAGCCAGATAAAAATCAAAAGGTTTAAGGAAAACAAGCAATTGTATCTACTTCACTGCTTCTCTAGTCACCTTCCAAATGTCCTCAGGCAAAGAACACAGCCATATGTGTGTCATGTGATCCCTGTAACTGAAAAGCCATGAACTACTTTCCGGTTCTCTGTTTATCCCAAAAGACATCCACTGAACTGACCACGCCAAAATGGACTTCTAGGCAGCCAAATCGGGATGATTTGTTCAAGATGTCAATTAAAATATGTAATTAACATTTAACATTTGTAATATTTCAATTCACTAATTACACTCAAGTTAGTTAAACAGACTGAAAATGTTAAATAAAGTTGTCTCCAACCAACGTCCTTGGAATGTTTTAAACATGACATAACTGTCACTGGCTACAATATGACTAATAGCGCAAGCTGCACAGCAACACATGACCTGTTTTATGAACCCTTTAACTACTTTATTCAACAACTGGACATTTTTAGGCTGATCTCAAGATTTCGGCAACTTCTTCTCCTCGCTGTCTCCACCATAAATTTATGATCAGAATTTTTCACTGTGAAGAGTGGGAAGGTTTTCTAAAATCTAATGCAAAGTAGGCCACTTGTTGGGCCAAAGTCCTGTCTATATGCCTCAGCCAATGGAGGCAAGAATTAATAATAAGAGTATTATATTTAATTAGATGCACATCTGCTTCTGATTTCACAGATGTGGAACAACAAAACAGATGTGAAGCAAACACAGACTCAGCAGCAGTATCCCCATGAGAGGCGACTCTAAGGTATGCAAGAAAACAAAACAAAGGGGAAAAAGTGACAGGGAAAAAAAGCAGGCTGGAATGTGACTGGAATTAAAATACGTCAATCACAGGTTAGCAGAAAAGAGAGTAAGAGAAAGACGGAGTAAAAGAGAAAGTCAACATAAAAGATCAGGAGGTAAACAGGTCAATGGCAAATGCTTCACAGTTCCAATACAATTGTATTTCACTGAGGAAGCTTGCCTTAGAAAAGCTTGTTCATTTACACAGAGGCACTTTTCACAGCTGAATTCCTAAGTTTGAGTCAATTATGCTGCTATATATATATATATATATATATCATATTATACCTGCTATTGTTCAATTGTACTCAAAACTGTCAGTGCTGTGACTCTATTTAAATCCTGCAAATAAAGTGATCTTTCTATCAGATATGACACTCTTTCAGATAAGCTAGAGCACAGCACATTGCTGAGAATAGGCCAAGGATGAAGGCTAAAACCGGTTCTCATCTGAGTGATCCACCAGTTCTAAATCCTTCAAGCCCCTTCACCCAAAAAACATATCCAGCTGCGTAAATCCACAGAAAACAGGCCAATAGCCATGACTGACTGGGAGGGGGAAAAAAAGAATAGCACAATAGCAGTTGTAGACCCAAAAACACCCTTAGTGGTATAAATCATGATCATCATAATCTTGTAGATTAAATTGATGCTTCAATGTTGACAGCCGAAAAAACCTCTAAGACTACCCCACATCAAGTGGAAGAGCAGCAGTCACCACAAAATGGAAAGGAAGGCTACTTACACATGATTAAGAGTAAGATCATGGCTGGAATGTGTGATGCTATTAAAATAATAACTTACTTCCTGCTACTGTGACAAAGGATTTAGATATGCCCACTGCAACTGAGGGGATTTTGTGATTTGTCATTCATTAAACCACAATTAATAGATTTAACTCACACATTTATTCACATTATATAACAACTTGCCTGAAAGGCAGACACACAGGGCCTATTTTGTAGCTCAGGAGCTAAACAGACATCTATTAATTTCTCCATTATTTCCTTTTCCTTTTCTATGATATATGTTTCATTTTGTTCATTAGTAAAACCACAACAAGAGTTATAGTTATATACAGCTATAAAGAATCACAATGAAGCCAAGATTTGCTTACCTTTTTCTTTTCTTTCAGGTCGTACAAGGCCATAGAAACAAAGATGGGCTCAATTTCAATCTCTAACCTTTGAGGCAAAACAAAATTTGGAAATTTCAATGACATCACTGAACCCACTGCCCCTACAGAAATACTATTTTGATTTTGGACTAGGGAGCGAAAAAAAACTGCCGAGTTAGCAATGACATTTTTTACTGAGAGTTAAAGTCCACGAAGTCGCCAAAACAAGGCAAGGAGAAAAATGAGATCAACTCAAACCTTTGACAGATTTATGGGTGTGTGTATATGTAATATAAACGAAGAGACACAAAGAAAGATCCCACAGAGAGAGGGAGGGATGGTGATTTTCGAGGCGAAGAGAGCGCTCCTCTGCTCTCCCACACAGATGTTTGTCACATTGGCTGCAAAGACTTTTTGAAAAGACTCCCTCAGTCAGGAGCAGATATGACGGACAAGAATGCAGTGTATGTTAGATGATAAGCAAAAGGTCACTTTTTCATAAACAGGGAGATGTCTGAATATTTTCCCTTTGGAACAAATGTCTGCTGTCCAACATTTTATGGAGAAACACAAGACAGCTGTTTCAACCACACCCTTCACAGAATTACAAGAGCATAATACATACTTGATGGCGTGGCAACGGATCAGAATGCGGTCTCCGATGTGTTCTTTCGGGCAGTCGGGGATGGGCCTGATCTCCACAGCATCTTCCTAAAGAACAAAAGCAGCCAAATATTTGAACCACATGCAAAGAAAGTGAGGATCTGTTGGCAAGATTTAATACTAGAGAAGTACACATAAAACCAGAACAGCAACATATGTTTCAAATGATATAAAGATTAAGTGTAGGTGTGTATTAACTTGTGATAATGGGATTACTTCATCTATTTTTCTCTGTAAAAATGCAACACTATGTTTATCCATGGCTGATCTCTAATCTCAAAATATTGAGTTTTGACACAAGAGCATTCACTTGAAAATTAAACATTAATTAAGAGGCCCTTCAAGACTTTGGTGTTTCAAAAGCTCAAACATGAATTCTTCACTTAAAAAAAAACAAAACAAAAAAACCAACATGATAATAAAAATGAGACCTCCGAGCAACACTGACTTAACGTCAAATAAAAGTGAATACTCCCAAGCTCGAAATCTAATTATTTCAAGAGTGAATGCCTGTAAATTTAATCAGACATTGAATAAATATTAGCATCTAAAAAAAACTGCAGTTTAAAAACATGTCCTGAATAAACAGTGAAAAGTAAACTAACCCTCCCTAATGTGTTTACATGAATGCACCTCACCTCGTCAGCTGGCGGACACAGAGCGAACAGCTCAGGATGTCTGTTCCCCTGCCGCGCCTCCCGATTGCAGCGGTCCAGCTCCTCGTTATTGCTGAAGGCCGTCAGCCCTTCCACTCTCTGATCTGGAGTTAAGTACCGCAAGCTGAAGTCAGAGGAAGTCAGTGCGTGACCAGAGTCCTCACTCAGCCCTGCAAGGGTTGGAGACTTGATCTGGGGCAACAACACAAACAGAGGAGAGCAAGGAATACAATGTGTGAGCAAAGTGGTTAATGTACAATATTCAAACAGATCATCAACAAAAAAAGAAAGTGCAGAGGAAGGAATATTATATGTCACCAGTGCCTATCTGTTATGCTGAAGACTCCCATGAGACAGTCCAGTCGGCCCTCCCTTCTTTGTTATTAACATACAGTTTTACAGCCATGTTTTTACATTAACATGTTTTTTAAAAAAAAAGCTTCACAACAAAGGTGGAAAAGAAGCAACAACAGGTATGAGCCAGCGTTCTTTCGGGGTATGAAAAGACTACATTAGCTGATGAAGATCTGCAGGCTTTTGGCTTGCTAGACAAAACTGATGGCAGCAGAACGGGCACAGCTGACTCGAGGACACGGGGGTCACAGCAGCCCTGCAGCAGACTGAGTTGACCTTCAGTGTTCTAACAGGCAACAACACTACAATCTACTGATGACTAAAACAGCTCCAGACAAAGACATCAGGATCAAAGCCTTGATAATAACCCACTTCCATGTGAATGAACCAAAATTTGTCCTCTCAGATGCAAAGGATTAAGACACAAGGGGACAATTAAGTCCCATAAATTCACAACAGATGTATTATGTTGGGTATTGTTAGAATATTTATGTTGCCCTAAGGCTTCTATGTATGGATACCACCATGCATTAGCACCTCCAACAACAACAACAACAACAACAAAAAAGTCTGACTTCTTATCTTTGGTACAACTGGCAAATTAAGAAAATGCAAAAGGCACTAAATTTGTGCATCTTGATCTCATGCCGGGGCATCATATTTGAACACTAAATCCCATAATTTGAAGTAATTTACATAACAAGAGCCAAAACCTCCCTGAATTGCAGCATCCATGAGCATGTGTCTGAGGCTGGTTCTGGCTCCACATGGAACTACTCAGGCTCAGCTACAGGGCGCTTCTTACAAGTGAAAAAAAAAAAAAAAATCATGTTGACCCTCTTCTTGTCACTTTTATTTTTCATCATCCACCAACCTTACAGCGTCAGTGTCCAACCACAAGCAAAAACTGACCAAGTTTCCTCCCAGGGCAAAGCTTTACCCAGCTTGAGGCCCCCAGGGATCACCCCACCATGATCTCAGAGCTTTTTCTAAAACGCCGATAGAGGGGACTCATTAAGCACTGAAGGACAATAGTGCTGTTCTTTCTCCCTCTCTCTATCTCTCTTTGTGGCATGTAAATCAGGGGAAGCCCTCCAGCAGTAACACAGGTCCTTTTGGTCTGGGTGATTAATTAGAATTGGCAGGGATGGTCTGACAACAGAGCCATGTGAGACTAGTTGGGTCACCAGCCAGAGGCTTGACATCACTGGGACTGCCTGATCCTGGGAGCTGGCCACTGGGCTACTGTGAAACAAGAGATGCTAAGTGGGAATTTGCATACATTTATATATTACAGCAGGGATGCATAATGAATGTAAATGACGGAGACAGAAAAAAGCTTTAGCTTCAAATTGGAGTTAAAGACATCCACTGTCACAGAAGAACAAGTGATAGGGACAACAAAAGCCTGTTGTTGTCACTCCCCCCTCTTCATCTGCCTCAACACACTCAGCATCCAGTCCCTCTAAAATCTTGATCAGTATGGACTGCCATACTGCTCTCACAAAAGACACTTTAACAAAGAGAACCATGTTGGCATGCAAGGGCAGAGCTGCAGAGAAGATTCTGTTGCTGTGTTAGCAAAACGTAGTTTGCCATTTGAGGATGTGCATGTAATTTGTATAATGACACAGACACAATAGTTTGTCCAGGCTATTGTTTCCTTCAACCAGATCTATACTCAGCATTGTATCTGTGTATGTGTGCTTTTTCTAACTTCTCAAATTATTCTTCTAAATTCAGTCACTACCTGCTCACTATAGTATGTTTCCATCTATGTCAGCTAAAATTCAGGACGTTTTGAAGGATTTCACTCAGTTTGAAGGATTTTCTGGTTAATTATCTCTCAGGGAGAGTGTGTGTTACATGAAATGAGTTTGTGTTCCTCACTGGCTTTTCTGGGTCCTCTGGCTGCACGTCCGACTCAAAGATCTGCTTTCGGAGGAGCTTGTGAAGGCCTGCTCGCTCTGAATAGGCACTCCAGCCATCCCCCTGACACCTTCAAACACACACACCACGCCAAACCACAGACAGGAACATGTACAGTAGATTAGAAAAACAGCCCACATGGTTATAGCTGACACACTTCTGCACGTCTACTCAAACAAGATTACAAGAACAACAAAAGCAGAACACAATGCAGTCAAAGTGTGTGTGTGTGTGTATGTGTGTGTGTGTGTGTGTGTGTGTGTGTGTGTGTGTGTGTGTGTGCTGTATTTAAATGTGTGTAGGACAGGAAGAGAGATCTGACTCTAGGGTGTAGGGTCTTCTGTCTGTATCAACTGCAGCACCCCATACACCCATACAGTCATGTTTACCGTCTGGTGACCACAAGCCAGGGCTGGATGTAACTCTTCACACAGTCTCTCACATGTGGATCCAGCTCCGACCTACAGAGAGGGTAATGAGTGAGAGCAAGAAGACATATGCCTATGGAGACATGCAGACAAACACTCTGACTACATTCCTCTTCTAACTGTGGCTGCAGTAATAAGAATATCTGGCAGGAATCTATACTTCCAATCTTTTAACATTAACAAATCTATCTGCCGTTCCTCATTAAAGGTTCTTGTCTGTTTTATGTGGCCTAGTGTCTTACATACTTTTATTTGTCTTTTGTCTGTCTAATTTCAAAATTGGTTAAATAACAAGAAGATCTGTTCAGTGTGACTCACGTATCTTTGGGAACAGAGTGTCGAACGGTACGACATTCTGTCTCAATCTGCTCCACCTTCAGGTCATCGTCAGGGAATTCTCCGAGTTCCTGCATCAGGGTCGCGTCTCCACTTTTTAACTGAGACATCAGAAACTCCTCCAGGTCCAAAGGCTCCACCGCTTCATACGACTGAGGCTGCAGGACGAATGGGCGAACAGAGAGGGGAAGTGAATCATTAGAACACATAACACCACACAGAAGAGGAACATGGAAGCCATATGTGTGTAACTGCAGTTTAAGAGAGGGCAGCAAATGATTGGTAAGCTACTCAGAAATTTTAAAAAAAGAATTATTTCCCGGAAAGAATCAACAGAAATGTGTCATAAAAATGTATGTCGAAAACAAGAATATAATAAAAAAGAACATATTTTAAAATGGGATAAAATGGGCTTGATTTACAATTTGGTGAACACAATCTGAACTATTCCTAATGGCTCTTCCAGAGGAAAAACAGCCACTACAAAGAGCTCACAGGATCTAAACAGATAACACATATGCCTTTTGCACTGTCCGCTTTGGGTGGAAAGGAAAGGAGAAGACACAGGTGTTTATTTAAAGCAGTAAATCAGGCAAAACTGCAATGTGATAAAACTGCACTGATGTAGACAAAATCTTGCATGTAAACATATAGCAGGTTGTAGCGGGAGATTTCCATAATATCATGTGTCTACACATACACTATACAATTTTTAAAGTCTGGCTAAAAAAGCATGAAGAAAAAAAGATAAACAAGCCATGAGCAGCAAATTTGGAAAGACAAATAGGTGCGAAAGAGTAGATAGAGAAAGGTGAGTCAATGCCTCACAGCTTCTGAAAGCACAGGAAAAAATGCATTTGCCTTCAGACATGTTTCAGCACATCAATCCACCCTAAAGGGTGTTTTTTTTTTTTTCCTGCTAAGCAAATTGTAGCACAAGAGTTAGCGTGAATAGCTAGAGTGAAAATCAATGCAATGCATTTGTTTCAAATTATTAGACGCCGAGGCGGAGAAGAGTATTTGCAAAGCAAGGCTTTTACTGTATAACCAAGTGTCTTCATTGTATACCTGACATCTGAAATGACAGGCTAACATGACAAGAAAACACTGACTCATCCTTTAAGACATGGGTTTAAACTTCAACAGTGTCAGTGAGATGGCACACACAGTATGTGTGTCTCTGTATTTACATGTTCAAGGTATCATTGTAGCATAGCAACAACAAAAAGAATGCAAATCTATGCACGCCACCATCTGACCAGAACCAGACTTTCTTGCAGCTCTTTGATGATTAGAATACTGATAACTCAGCAAATACTAGAACAGATAATTATTGTCACTAACAAGGCCTGCACAACTTATGTTCTCCTAATTAATACATGTGCAATATTGACAATGCATGATAATCAGAAAATAGCATGGGAGATTGTTACTTTACATTCATGATCCTTTTACTAAACAGAAAATTAATCCTTTTACTGTTGACTTGAAGAATATTATTTTCCATGACTATTCAAGTATCTTCCTCCATATGATGTTGATTCAATGCACAGTTTAACATATGTGATTAGAAAGATAGGCAATATAGAGCTGACTAAAATTCGAGTTACATCACTAGTCTAAAAGCAAAGGGATAGACCTAAAATATTATAACCAAAAGACAGTAACAGCAATATTCAGAAACGGACTAACTTTACCTGAAAAAAGTTTAATGACTGCTGCGCTCTTATTGATATGCAAGGCTTACCTGGAAAAACAGAAAACTGCTATAGAAAAAGGAAGCAAAATGGCGCACTCCGGATATAAGAACCTACACAGTGCACCTACTGACACGCAGAGCTTTTTGTTAAAAATACGCCACAGTGCAATGCACACATCCTCTTTACACTGACCCTATTCCTGCAGCTGACAGAACCTGAGAGAGCCAATAAAGTAGAAAAAAAAACCTACCCAAATATTGAAATCAACGCTCAAACTCGATTCAAAATATTGAGTGCAAAGTGGAAAGCATGCTGTTTAGAGGGGAGAAACCAAAAGACATGGCAGGAAGTAACATCACTGAGGCGTCCCTCCATCAGTGTTTCAACAGACAGGAAAAGAAACAGATAGAGGCACGGTGTCGACACGCAGACACATGCGCACACACACATGCATACATATGTACTTCCACCTTTGTGAGGACAGGCATTCCCCAGGCTCTTAACCAAACCACAACTATCCCAGCTAAATGAATGACTCTGACCTTCACCTTAACCTAAACCCAGTTCTATCCTTGGCCTTAAAACCAAGTCTTAACCCTCAAACAGCTCTTTGAAGTTGTAAGCACCAAGTAAAATTTCCTCACTTCAGAAAAATGTCCTAATTTTAATGGTGAAATGCATATTCTTGTCCTCAGAATTTAACACCCTCCCCCAACACACACACACACACACGCACGCACATACGCACAGCTTTTCCTCATAAGCTCTCAATTAAGCTGACAACAAGAATTCCCCATATGTTTTTCCTAAAAATAGCCGCAGAGTAGAGTCAGGGTGTGTGTTACGATCAACTAAAGTGAGCACCATTGCAAACAGAAGCAATAAACATCCCTCCCTCCCTGTGTGGGATGGACAGCTGAATAATGGGAAACCATCATCCGAGAGATTATAGCATTAAAACCTCTCTCCCGCATCCCAAATCCAGCAATATTAAAGATTTGCCGTATAAGCTGCAAGGTAAGCAGGCCCCAAGCCGGTGCCTTGCAGTAGAAATGCACTGACCCATTTCCGGACCAGGTTAAAGATTAACCATGATATTCTGCGAGCCTGGGATGCGATGGATGGTTGAGGCCCTCCTGCTCAAACCCTGACAGCTGACAAGCTCAAGGATCATGTCAGGGAGAGTATCAAGGGGCTTCAGCTTGGTTAGTCATGCTCACAGATTTGTCAGGAGACTTAGTGCTGGAGAGGAAGAGGCAAGAATAGACAAGCAGAAGATGGAAAGAGACGGGTCTGGAGGCTGAGACTGCCGTTCAGAGGGTAGCACGGAGACTGTAGTTGGGAACAAATCCCTGCAAAAGATTACTGAGCAGCATTTTCTATGTTTGCTGTACACAGGAGTAACTGTTCCCACTATATTTAGCTGCAAAAGCAAGAAACTGCCAACCTTGAGGTTCCATCTTTGCCAGTAACAATTAGAGGTAACAGTAGTAAACTTATTAAAATATGCATTTTCTTGTGGGCTCAACACTACAATACACATAATAATATTTTTAATAATTTTCAGCCATCAATTCTATGCTAACCAACGGTCAAAATCCACACAGGTATGGGGTAAACATGTACTACTTAGCAAGGCAAAAATCCACTCTGAGGTAAGTGTTTTGTCCTAAACCACTGTGCGGACATATTTGTGGTATATGGTTCCATTTTTAAAAGCAGCATCAAGGGGGAGGGCAGCTTTTAAAGACACTACAATAGCAAAAAGTCTTCTGCGGAACCTAAGCGGCAGACTCCAATACAAGAACAAGTCAGGTCAGCTCAGTTTTTAACGAAAACGTGTTAAGGCACGACTTAGTTCTAACTGCATTCATAGTAACAAAAAGAAAGAGAGGGATAAAAAAGACAACTCCTTTGTAAAACTGCAGAGAGCTGCGTGTTGCATTTTTGTAAAACGGTACAAATTATGATTTTAAAGGCCAGGCAGCACACTCATCACAGCCAGATGCTGTCAGTACTACAGAGGATTCCATGAATAACTGCTTCCAGCCCCTTTTTGTAAAAAGGTATGTGAGCAGCATTACTGGAAAGTACGCCGGTGACCTCAGCTAGGACTTCAAATCCGGGATAGTGTGACAAATACCTGCCAGATGAAAATGGCTAAACCAAAAAGACAAAAGTAACTAGAATCCAAAAGTCAGGAACTCACCACACTCAGGTATCCCGTGCTCGAAGCATTGGAGTTGGATCGGCTGTGGTGTAAGCCATGGGTCCCGCTGAAGTGTCGTCTGATCTCCGCAGAGGAGTGCCTGGAGCAAAACATGGCAACACATACAAATTCTATAGGTTATATGTTCAACAGAGAGAGCGCATTAGTCACAACTTACACGTTCTAAAAAATCTATAACTCCTGCCCAGTTCAAACACAACACCCAGAGCAATGCAAGGGTAACTCTGTTATTGTTCCTGGTTGCATAAGTCTGAATTGGTCAGCCATGGTGATTCCATTCAAACCATTGTTGACAGTCTACAGAGGCTCTGCTGGCTGTGTAAAGGCTTTGTCACACTGGCAGCCGCACTGGAAGGGGAGTAAACACAAGGTTGGTCTGTTCAGGAACACAACATGACGCAGGAGTGCAGACGTATTCACACTATACTGTGCACAGCGCGTCTGTGTGTTGGTGCATCAGAAATGAAGCGAGTGTCTCCATTCATGGCTCACATTCCATTTCAGTCCAGCATCACAATATTGTTTCTTTAACATGAATCTACAGGGTTTAGGGCATGTGTTTGTGATGTCTTGGTGTTTGCTTAATTATGAAATTTAGTATTTCTTTGTTGCTTTATTTGTGTAAACAATACGATACCTCCTTTGCGGTTTTTTGTAACTAGACTTCCATTCAGTTACAATGGCCTTCAGAAGAGACACTGAACCAGTTTGTTAGTCTGGGATGAAAATCTGGTATCATATGTGAGGGTGGTTTACAATTCAACTGAACCAGCCAAGACAGAGAATATAACACTTTGTATCAGATTGAGATGTTTCAAACATTTTCTAATCATCATCATAATGTGTTGAGTGGGAGAGCAGTGTACAAATTTACAGAGCAAAGTCCAGCAGCACTGTTTTATATGGCCCCAGGCTGCTCCAGCCTCCTTTAGACACACGTACATGGAAGCAAGGAGGAATATCACCACGACACACACGGAACTTTCTACACAAGCAGCAACAGGTTTGTTATGCAATTCTGTAATATGCAAGTTAATCATGAACACACAGAACGTTCATATCAACAAGTGACCAGTCAAAAGAACTACACTTAAACTTGTGGTTTCTGACAAACAATTGTGTGAAACAAATGAAACAAATGCACAACAATTTTTATCACACATGCGCGTGCTCTCTCTCTCTCTCACAGACACACACACACACACACACACACACACACACACACACACACACACACACACACACACACACACACACACACACACACACACACACACACACACACACACATTTTAGCTTCAAGAATTATGCAATTAAAAAACAAAGGAAATGAAAATAAAAGGTAATAAACTACAGATCTGGAATGTGAGATTGTTTGCCTGCATGTGCACTCTGGCGCTCTGTCGGACTCTCTTGAGTACAGTAAAACAGTAATCAGCTCTCAAAAGCATTGCCAAGTACAAGTTCCATTAACACTAGCAGACAAACAGGTTGCAGTGTCTAAGACTGCATAGGAGAACATAACTGGAATGGTCAAGAGGAGACCAAAAACATATTTAACTATTCAATAAAACAACTTGAAAGGATTTAAGGATGACAAATTAAAAAAAGAAGTGTTGGGGAGTCAAGACTGGGCTCTCTGAATGACCACACCAGTCTTCAAAAGTATGATTTTGGATATAGTGAATTTAAAGGGATATTCAACAGCGATCCCAGCCAAGAGATCCAATATTAGAAACATTGTAACCTGGATTTATGGTATCATAGTCAGATTTCCTGATAGAACACTGTACCTATTAGCTGTTCATTGTCTCACATGCATTTAGGATATTGACTTTTGCTATTCAGCTAGCATCAGAGGCGTAATCTGACGCCGCAGCCTTGTGAAATTAATGGCCACATGTTGATGGCAGTATGAATGCTATTGGCTAGCCTGGTGACAGTAATTCCCAGCTTTCTTTGTCCTTTTTTTTCACGGCATATAATTAGAAGAGGGACTCAAGTGTGAGATCAGATGCGTTTTTGAGTGTTTAATTATCGTGAGTCACACTGTCATCACTTTATTAAATGGTGTTATTTCATAGTTTCACTTCTTTATTTCAGTCCTTCTGTTTGTGCAAAGGAAACACACCATGTTTCTGCAGGAGGGGTTGATCATTTCTACAATTTTTGCTGCCAAGTCAAAAATTTCATTGTTCTCTCTGAGGAGGAAAAAGATACCTTCACTCTTCCCTGCAGACCCTTTTTTCATGACAGCCAATCTGTCCATACGGTCCATCACTGTGAGTACTTTTGAGATAGCTGGCCAATCATTCCTGACAACAGCTCCACCACTTTAAAATGTCTAAAAAGAACTTCTAGATAGCTATAATTTCACCCATGATTATCCGTCTTTAGACCTCCTCACACAACACCTCCAGAGAAGCTGGACACTCTATATTTATCTCTATATTATCAGTATTTTCAAGTCAAACTGCTGGAGGGCGCTGCCCTTCTCCCAAAGCTCAAGTTATAGCCTAAAAAAAAACCTGATTGCATAAGATCTTCCTCCCTAATCTGAGTTAAGTAGAAACACTGGAAAGCTACGTGCAGTGTGGCGAACATGACAGGACGGGGGAGATGGGATGCCCCCTCCGTGTGTCTCGTACTATCATGTGTCTCCAGGCTTAATGGGTCTAACTGCTATCAGCACCATCACCAGCTCAGCTTCCTGTCAGAAGGAGACAGGCACATGCACAGCAGACATCTGGCACATTCCGCGTCACAGAAGGCTTCCAGCCAGATGAAAATGGATGAAGGAACATTAAAATGAAAACTGCAAACAGGAAAATGTTTGTGATGGCTTGAGTCATTGTTTTTTTCCATCAGTCCAACCATTCTACCATTCACTCGTCCACAAACATTTATGTGGTTTAACAGATGTCATTAGGGGAAGGCTCAGTGACTCAATATAGATTCCACTGCCACTTCATAGGACTGGACGACAGAGGCCCCCACACCCACAGTTGTCCACACACCTGTCACCCACTGCAAGAACTGACACGATATCCAGCTAAGGATTATAAAGCATTCAATACGCTGAAGGGTCTGAACAATGTTGGCAGTTTTTCATCAGATTTCTTCTCATTCATCTTTTCCGTTTCTCGTTTTCTTGTGCTTGTGGAAGAGCAGACATGCAATCACACACATACACACACATTAACTGGTCAGGGAACAAAAAAAGAGAAGTGAAACCAGTGTGACACATGCCCCACCTCCAGGCAGATAGAGAGAGAAACTACTGGTGCATATTGAATATTAAGGGATTGATGAAAGATTCTTAATTTAACACTTCATCATCTTCCACATATATGGAATGTATCAATTTACACAGAAATTAATGGCTCATCCTGTTATGCAAACAACCTTTTGGTTCAGAATCAGGATTCCTCATTGTCTTGGTCCGAGTATGGCCATATGATGCATCATGCTACTTTAGTCACTCCTAGCCTACATGCAGACACCAGTGCTGCACAATACCAACAAAAACAACATGTGGAATGAGATAAATCTGGTAAATACAACAATAAATACTACATATTACTCAGCAGATTATTGTTTGTTTTCCTTGTTGTTTCCTGGATTCTCTTTAGCTTTTGTATGATCTTCATCCTGTCTTTCTAAATACAAAAAATATATATACATTCCTGCAATGGGAGTCATTAAAGCTGAAGAATCCACTGTTAGTAAGGTCAACTCTCTTGCATCACCACTTACTGGCTCCTCAGTTTAACCCTTTGCAGGCACATGTTAGCAGTCCCTGACAGAGCGGTCAGGGACTGCTAACTTTGCTGGCTCATGGATACGAGGCTCTGAACTGAGACTCAGCTGTGCACAAAACTGCAAGCAACCGTGATTTCTCCTTACCGCACAAAAAAAAAAAAAAGGGCTGATGCAAAAAAGATGCATTCACTGTAGAGGTAGGAAAAAGCATTCATACTCAGAAAGTTATTATATGCAACCCTGAACTGAAAAAGAAACTGTCGATGTTTTGGCTTCTCAAACTGGAACAACTTCTCCTTGTGTCTGTTTAATGTGTCTGAATGTTGAATATTTTTAAACATATAATCAGAGACTTTGACCTTGGCGTGTAAGTGTATGACAAATTGTGTTTAAAAAAAAACAAAACTACAACAATAGGTGAACAAATTATTTTGAGTTCTCTGTCTTCCATAAAATAATTTAACTCCTAATTGTAACTCCTAAATATGTCATTAAATCAGGAACCTTAAAAAAAATAATAATACAGTTAGTAAAATGTACGGGTTTTCCTTAAAAGATCCAGACATGGTGAAAAGAAAGAGACCAATTGTGGATTAAAAAGTAAATTAAATCACTGGCATAGCCTCTTTGGGCACTCTGCAAATATCTATATTTGCTGTGAAACTGAAGCAAAGTGCAACATCATCCTTCAGTTACTCTCACAAGCAAAATGTTTCCCAACATCAAGAGTGTCGAATTGAGCAGTTTGTGTGTCCGTGCTGCTAATCACAGGAAGTATCTGTTTTAATAAGTGTTACTACAGTCAGGGATCAGAAGACAATAGACTTCCATATGTACACTTCCTCCACACCTGGTCAGAGTCACAGGAACTATGACCACATCCCTACTCATTTATATTGTACTTCATGTACCAGTCAAGTCTTACACATTCTGCAGGAAATGATTAGATTAGTGAGCCTAGATTTAGAATTAGCAACTTCATCCAAAAAAAAAATAACAATGACAGGAAAATATATCAACTATTCTGAGTGTTGCAATTGTACAGAAGGCTGGGAGTTTTGTGCGGTAACACGGATAAATGAACCACGATTGATCACATGCTGCTAATATTATAAAAACTTAAGTGTGTCTCCATGACGAAAGGAAGGAGAACCGTTTTTGTTAATACCTAAGGCTGTCTTCGCTTGCAGGACAGAGTGAAGTAACCTGCAGAATAATACATTTCACCATGAACATGTGGCTGCCTGCCCCGCTCTCATCTACGACGCCTTCAAGACTCTCAGAATACTTTCTCAATCACCAACAGCTAAGTTCGTAAGTTAAAACAAAATGTCACCAAAGACCCTTCTGTGACTTTTTACCTGTTGATTTTTAGAGCGAAAGCCCGTCGGTCCGAGCTGCCCATAGTGGCCATGTGAGCGGCTGAAGTCCAGTTGGGCGCCGCCGCTCTGGTGTTCTCTTGCGGACTGATGGTCACTGACGCGCCGGGTCCTTCCCTCTCTACGGGCCCGCGGTCATGTCAACACTCGTGACGCTCGTGGCGGTAGCGGTTCTGGGTGTAAACTTCCGGATTTAGAGTGATCGAGCACAGAAAGAGAGCGAGCGAGCGAGCGAGCGAGCGGAGAGGGTGATGTAGGAGGGGACGATGTGCCAGCATGAGCGAGGCTGACTGCCACCCCAATATGAGTCGGTTTGGTTGCAATAGTGGTTGCAAATTAACTGGTCTTGAAGGCAACATAATTGCAGGTTCAACTGTCGGAGAGAGCAGTGGCGAATTTTGAAAATTGTTCATTTGCATGTTGAATGCATTGCTTAAAAGTGCTTGTTTTTATCAGATGCGTTTTTAATTACAATGACATCACTTCTTCTAAACTATTTAAAGTATTACTACTGGATTTGTGACAGAATTGCAGTTCTGTTCAAAATTTCACTCAATTTTAGGCAAGCAATGGCATACACGAAAAGTCACACTTGAGTGTGCACGGTTGCTGCCCTCTTGTGGTGTGCTTTGTTATCACAACAATATCAAATTTCTTTGCAAGAATTTAAGGTCGAGATAAACTAAATGATCCCAGCATCAAATTCTATGGAGATGGGACTAATATGTGTTACCAGAACGGGTTTTATGCATGTGACAAATTCCTAGTAAAGTTAAGGTGGGGGAGAAGGGGTTTGCATTTTTACGGCAGCTGTGCATAATACGGCACAGCACTGGGTCGGGGGGAGAAAATATACGGAACCATTAATCGCAGCTGCAGGATTTGAACGGAGTATTTACGGTGTGGCGCATTGCTGAACCAAACGCATTGGCAGACTATGGAAGAGCGTTTTTGGTAAAAACTTTGGATATCTGTCCTTTTCCGTGGAATATCAGGTGATACTTTGATACTTTGTACCAGCAGCAGATCCACAACTGGGTAATATTTGTTCGTTTGGCACCACAAATAAACTGATTTCACAATTGTACGTGTAACGCGTTGTCATTCGAGTTATTTGAGTTTCATGTATTGTTGAGACTCACAATACTTTCTTCTTCAAATGAGGATACCATTGTCTTATTTATTTTTGTTTTTACGATCATCTTAAGGCACCACACATCAGAGTGCTAAACCATGCAACGAGACATGGGATTTTATTCAACGTAGTGCACGAATACGGCAGACGCATGTTTATGATTGTGCCCTTAACCCTAACCATAATTTTCCCGATTATTTTATATTATTTAACCTTTTCCTCTGTTCGTCAGACCACATCTACCTTGTCACCAGCTGGCATGGATAGCAGGGTGCTGGAGGAGGAAGATGACTGTCCGGAGTTGGTGCCCATCGACAACCCGTCTGCTCCTGCTACAGACCAAATACCTGTCACGATTATCACAGGCTACCTCGGTGAGGGATCTGCATTAATCATACAGTTTTAATCATCTTAGCATTATATCTAGCTGATATATATATATATATCTATATATCTATATATAGATATAGATATATAGATATAGATATAGATATAGATAG
>BJFM01000702.1:151599-173572 GCA_016586285.1 Arothron firmamentum | reverse complement strand
ATATATATATATATATATATATATATATATATATGTGTGTGTGTGTGTGTGTGTGTGTGTGTGTATTCCCCCCTCGCAAGGCACAAACATTTTCGTTAAATTATCAGAAAGATCACCCCCGCCATTCAGTAACAATATCACTGATGATAAACTGTTGAACGTTAATATTTTACAAATTTTAATTTGTTGCTTTTTGGAGCTTTATTGTTATTAGTAAATCATGCGAAAGGCGTGTCTCACACGAACCGTTACGCAGTAGGGCCAGTCCGGTAAACCAATGCGAAGTTTTCCCAACATGGTCATTTGCAATTAAGATAGTAACCTGTAGCTGCACGATTTGGTACATATCCGCTACTGGGCCGGGCGGTTCATTCATCCCGGTTGTAAAACCGAGCTTGAGCCCCGCAGCCCAGGGTGCGCAGCGCACTTAAGACGTTTCCTCCTCGATTCTGATGCTGATGACCTCGTTAAGGGGACTATTACTCCTTTTTACTGTCGGCTGCGGGAATTCCCACCACGGCCATTTTCATGGTCACACCACCTGCAGGCATCCCGAGGTGACTAACTAAACGAACCGACGGGGGGGCTGAATCGGGAGATCTGCGCTGCTTCTTATCTGGAACTAGGCGTGGTGTTAAAACTGCCAAGAACACACCGCCCCCGCTGCGCTTATGCGCTTTTTGCATTATCAAGAACGTTAAAATGTCAAGATTTGACCTTAAGCTCGTCAGTTTTTATGGTGAGGTCCCGTGTAAGACGCATGGCTGTGTCTTGTTTAAGACGCACTAGTATTAAAACAAAACAAAACAAAAAAAAAAGCTGCTTATTGTGTTAACTCCTTGAGCTTCTTAATAGATAAACAAGCGTTTCGTTTCTAAACGCTATTTACTCCGAATATCATACAAAATGTTTCACTTTGAAAAATAAGAGTTTTCTAAGTGGCGTCTTAATTATTTTGAAAACATTCATATTTAATTCAGTTGTTTTTAAAAACGTTTCTGACGCGCATTTTGTTTAACAAAAAAATCAGAATCATTTAGCATGTTGAAATGAGGCTTCTTTGCTTCGGTTATGCGCGCTCCCAATGACCCCCACCTGCGCGCTGCCTTCTCCGGCTTCCCGGGGAGAAGGCCAACTCTGATAGGTCCGAAGTGTAAATGGGACTGGTCTTCAGGGCATCAGCTTCCCAGCATATAAAGCTGGAACCATAGCAACCAGTCACCAGAATACAAGGTTTACCAACACTGTCGAGTCCATGCGCTTTTACGCATGAGTACAGGAACTTTGGCTTTTACGCACGGCGAAGTTGAGCTGATTTCTTTCCTCGCGTTTTCGATCATTCCGAAAGTGACAATGACTCTCTCCAGTGAATTTGAGACTTCACAGCAAGCTGCTTTGCCTTTAGATATGGAGGAGATTGACATTGTGGGCGAAGATGAACATCGACACGAGCGTTTATATCGAAGTCACTCCTCCGTGGACTCCTCGGCAGAATCCGGCGCAGAGTTTGACTCATTGGAGCCGGACTCATCGGGTGAGAGTGAGAACAGCTTCTGCGTGGACGTACCGCCATCCAAGAAAGGCCTGAACAACTCTGTAAAGCCTCCGTACTCCTACATCGCCTTAATCACCATGGCCATCCTGCAGAGCCCGATGAAGAAGCTGACGCTGAGCGGCATCTGTGACTTCATCAGCAACAAGTTTCCCTACTACAGAGACAAGTTCCCCGCCTGGCAGAACTCCATTAGGCACAACCTCTCCCTCAACGACTGTTTCATTAAGATCCCGAGGGAGCCTGGGAACCCGGGCAAAGGCAACTACTGGTCCCTTGACCCGGCCTCGAAGGATATGTTCGACAACGGCAGCTTCCTTCGGCGAAGGAAGCGCTTCAAGAGAAACCACCCAGACCTCAGCAAAGACGGCCTAATGTTTTATTCCAATCTGAACTGCTACGGGCCATACGGACAGTCATACCGAGTCAGCCCTGCACCCTCGGCTTCTGTCCGGTACGTGCCCTTGCAGGATGCAATCATTCCACATCCCACGTCCTATCACCTCTTTCCACAAGCTCTTAACAGTCAGGAGGCGTGCGGTGGGCCGAAAGAATTCAGAGCGCAGCTTTGCGCAACAGGACCCGCCGTGCCAAAGCCCGGCCCGCAGGCGAAGTGCTCCTTTAGCATCGACAGCATCATGAGTAAACCCGCTTCTTTGGGCCCATTGAACACCAACTCACTGCAGAGCCACACCCTTCTAGGCTACGGTCATCTCTATTCGGGCCCTGCTGCTAGTTTGGTTCCGGGACTCCTGCAGACTCCCAGGACTGCGTACTGTCCTCCTGCCGTACTGAGCGTGTCTTCTCAGATTGAGGGGCCCAGACTGTCCTACTGCTGAAGTAATCCGTGGTTAAACTGTATGTTTGTGTTGATGTGGAAACATCAAGATTTGTTTCTTAAAGAAATATTTCAGTTGCATGAAATTAACGTGCTTTGGTATGTAACTGTGTCTTAAACACCTGTAAATAAGATGTGTGGTAATATATTTGTGAGACGTTTTGCAATGGCAACCTTTAATAAATGTGTTTTGTTATGAATTGAATTACCAGAATAAATAACTTTAAAATGTACCCTGTATTTGTCGTTTAAATATTCTACTTCTGACCCGGTCTATTTCTTTATTGTACCAGGTATAAAGAAAATAGCGTAACACCAACTTTACGTTATAGAGAGTTTAAAGATGATTTAAGATTTTTTTTAAATTAGAATTTCGAAAATACCTTATCTGCGACAGAAGGAATCTGCCGTAAGACTGAAAATGATCAACCTTAATGATATCCCTTTCAAGACAGTTTTTAAATTCTAAAGGGAATACTGACATTATTGCCAATGAAGTAGCACTCACTTCATCTGATATTTATTGTTGCTCGGACCAACCATCTGAATATTCCATGAACTTTATTCTATACTTTTCATATTCGAACCTGCACAATTCGATGTAATTCGTTTCTTTTGGGGCCTCAATTTGAACCTGCGCTCTTTAAACTTGCGTGTTGTTTTCTTCCTGCCGCAGAGTGGCGCTATTTACCAATTTTTGAGATAGTAAAGATTCTTACAATAACATTGCAGGTCTTTTACAGTAAATATTGTTGAAAATTAATCAATAAAAGCAATGGGCGCCGTTTCATCCCCGGACGTCTTTGTCTCTGGACATTCTGTCCCGGACAGAGTCGCAGCAAACACAGGCAGTGTCTGGTTGCAGGACGGTCCCGACACAATTCCCCTCTACCGTCAGTCTAATGGCTATTTTTGGCCAGAGGATCAGCTGAGCCCGTAGCAATCTGGCCCTCCCTGATTTCCCCCCCTTGAAGTCAGTTGTTCGGGCTTATTAGGAAAAGAGGGAGTTGTCTCCCAGCAGCTTTGGAGATGCAGCTCTCCGGGTTTTAATAATCTGTGGAGGTGAGCGCACGTCTGACTTTGTGACTGTTTCACCTACAGTCCCCTACAGGTTGACAAACTACGACTTTTCCCTTCTATTTCGGATAATCTGAGCCTCGTCCTCCAGCTGGATCTTAACAAGGAGGATGGAGACGAGCCCCATCCCGGTGGTGACGGTTCAAACCGCCCCCTTCGACGACCAGCGGCCCGGCACCAGCGGGCTGCGGAGGAAGACGGCCGTGTTTGAGGGCAAGAAGAACTACCTCCAGAACTACATCCAGAGCCTCTTGTCCTCCATCGACCTGAGGGATCGCCAGGGATGCACCATGGTCGTGGGCAGCGACGGCCGCTACTTCAGCCGCGCCGCAACTGAGGTGATCGTGCAGATGGCAGCTGCCAATGGGGTAAGAATGGAGGGAGGGGAACCTTCTTGAATGGTATTTAAATATGATAATAAGCAGGACGTTTTGCCACATTTGGGTATCTTTCCATTAGCACGTACAGGTCACCGGGGAAACTCTGTTAATAGCAGTGAAGGCAAAAGTAAATCAAACTTTTTTTCTGTAAAACACGCTTCTCTTAGGGGTGTGACAATACATTGTGAATTCTTAAATGTATCTTAAATCTAACATGTTAAAATTTACATTAGGAAGAATTAGGTTTAACTAATTTACAATTAGGAAGATTTTTTAAGGAATAAATGTAAAGTGACTGTAACACAGGCAGCTTGTTCGGAATGAGTCACAGCTGTGGAAACGACTGACTGGGGGGGGGGGGCATATCATCATCATATCCAAAAGGGCATATCATTCCTTCTGATAGCCATACTTTCTTCCCTGTTGTCAGCCTTATCAGCACGTCCACCCATCCTGCTTTATTTTCCTGCATCCTTATGTTCTCCCCCTCTGTTCATACTGTATTAACTCTGGGATAAACCTGCATGTCTGAAGATCTGCTGTCATATGGCAGTAAACAAAACTCAAGATTATGGGGGGGGATCTGAGCAAACACATCCATAATCTCCTTTACTAGTCATTAAGATGTGATGAGAGCTAATAAATTGCTTAAAATGCTTAAACTTTATAAACACCACATGCTGACAAGTACTTTTCTTTAAAAGTTCCCTCGGTTCTCTATATACACAAGCAACATGTGGGACATTAAGAGGATGCATTGACGTCAGGAGAATAAATTCTTTACCAGTGAGCACACATTTATTTAGAATAGCTGATATATGGGGGAATTATGGGATGCTGGTGGTGGTGTTACACTTTAAAAGCAGCAATCAAATTCCAAATAGTGAGTGCAGAGATGGAGGCAACCTCTTGAAGTAGAGCTTCAGCAAGGTTCACTACCAGGTCAACCTGGACTGGTGGACTCTTTTCAAGCAGGGAGCATTTCTATTCTAACACTTTTTACATCCATAGAAATGGTATTTTTTTCTTCATCACATTGATTGACACATCGCTCCTTAATATCTGTGTTGTTCAGATCGGTAGGCTGGTTATCGGACACAATGGCCTCCTGTCCACCCCGGCTGTTTCCTGCATCATCAGGAAGATCAAAGCCATAGGTGGGATCATCCTCACAGCCAGTCACAGCCCTGGAGGCCCTGGTGGAGACTTTGGAATCAAGTTCAATGTGGCAAACGGAGGTAGGGGCTGAGAAGGGGTTGTTGTTACTTTTAAGAGAGTGATTCACATCATAGGCAAGGTTTGAGACTACATTTCTGTGTGGCAGGTCCCTCTCCAGACACAGTGATGGAGAAAATCTCCCAGGTGAGTCGGACACTAGAAGAGTATGCCATCTGCCCTGACCTCCGCATTGACCTGTCCAGATTGGGAAGACAAGAGTTCGACCTTGAGAATAAATTCAAACCCTTCAGAGGTATAGCTGATGTTTCGGTTTAAATCAGGAATTAGGTGAAATAAAGAGTGTCATCAAGTTTTGCAAATTCTCATTTCATCTTGTGTTTTCAGTGGAGATCATTGACTCTGTTGAGGTGTATTTACAAATGCTGCGAAACATCTTTGACTTCGGTGCCATTAAAAGTCTTCTGACGGGACCAGACCAGCTCAAGCTACACATAGACGCCATGAACGGAGGTGGGTCAATTGGTCTTTCGTGTACCTTATGAGCTATTAAGGAATTAGCTTTTTGGGGCGTCAAAACTGTTCTTCCTGCACACACTCGCTCTCTTATCGTGTCTCAGTCATGGGCCCATACGTGCGCAGGATCCTCTGTGATGAGTTAGGTGCTCCCGCTAACTCTGCCGTCAACTGCGTCCCTCTGGAGGACTTTGGTGGACAGCCTCCAGAGCCCAACCTGACCTATGCGAGCTCTCTGGTGGATGCCATGAAAGGAGGCGACTTTGGCTTTGGAGCTGCATTTGATGCAGATGGGGTAAGATCTTGTCAAAATATTCGCTTCAAAGATCATGCTAATGTGTGTGTAAGTGCTCTGAGGGGATTTTTACCTACCACTAAAGTAGAAGACATGTTCTCTTCAATGGGTCAACCTTCAATATCTATTTATATTAATGTATTCAGTGAACCTGTGACATACAGTTAAAACATTGTGTAAAGCTGAAGCCTCAGAACCAAAGATGCTGGTGCCAACCAGGGCTTTTGACAAGCAAGTAGAGACAAAGTCCCCCTTGTCTCTTTTTTTCCAATTAACAAACATAAATGTTCAAAAATGACCTGAAACAACTAAATCTGTATAAATAATGACCATTTCACGCAAAAAAGTACACATGAACAATTTCCTGGATCTTCTTCATTGTCCCTGCAGCCTACTGTAGGCCTTAGCTCAGAGGGAAGGTCAGCCTCCATCCAAGTCATTTATTGTTTTTGTTTGAAAGGCAGTGGAGACTAAATAATACTGGATGCCTGATGACCTAACAAGCAGCTCATTTTTTCCATAATGTCATCAAATAGCCATTTCTGCAGCACACACCGGACAACACTATAATAGCCTCTCTGGTTCTCCTGTGTCAGTATTTTTACCTTTTTACAGCTTCTGGCAGAAGCAGGTCTAATCCTTCAAGTTAAAACCTCTTGAATATTTCTGTGTTTACTTAACACTGCGACTCAGAATCAGAATCTGTTAATTAAAAAACTAAATGTTAGCAATATCCTTTGTGTAGAACTGCAAAATTCAACTCTGTTTACATAAATAAAGGGAAAACATCACATTTTTTAAAAATTTCTCTAGCCTAATAAAAAAAAAGTATAATTCTAATGACAAATAAAAAACTTCTTCTAACATAAATCTCATTATGTCTTCTGCAAACAGAAGTTATTTGGGGGTTGCACTGGTGTTTATTTAAAGAAGCGCTCTTTCAGCTGTGGCAGTGTTCATTGTAATGATGTGTTTATTGTCACTCTTGGACGAGCGTGGGTGCAACGAGATATTAATACGATCAGTGTCAACTCGCCTGTTACCCATTCAGATTCAAAAACTAAATGTAGTGTCTTTCAGGACCGGTACATGATCCTCGGTGAAAACGGCTTCTTTGTGAACCCGTCAGACTCACTGGCCATCATGGCCGCCAATCTCGCCGCCATCCCCTTCTTCAGACAACAAGGCGTCAAAGGCTTTGCCAGGAGCATGGCCACAAGCACTGCCCTTGACAGGTACAAAAAAACACACTCAGTGGATTAAGAGGGGGTTGGGGTGTTGCCTTTTCTTGTCACAGCAACGCAACTGTTCTTTACAAACTCCCTCTGCAGCATAGTCTCTGGAGACTCCCGACAGCCTCGCATTCAGACTCGTCCACTATGAATAAGGCTGCAAGATCACAGTTGCACAGCTCCCACTTACACGTTTACTCACTGCCTATAAATATTGCCCCCTTATGTAACACTTAGGGCGAGTAGAAGGTTCTGAGTGGTGACAGATGATCACAGCCAGTGCCTTCCTCATTAACATTGTTCCAAGAAGGAGGGATCCCAGCACTGTACCCCTACAACCACAGACAGAACCAGAACAAGACAGACAGACAGACAGACAGACAGACAGACACACACACACACACACACACACACACACACACACACACACACACACACACACACACACACACACACACACACACACACACACACACACACACACACACATATGAAATTGGCCTTTTTCTTAGTTAATATTGCAGATATGTCCTTTATCTCCTTAACTCCTTTGTTGCATTAATGAAATCGAATTTCCTGTAAAACTCTATTAGAGTTAACTTATAATTAGATGCCTATTGCAGATAATGCCCAATCTATAAATAATCCTGCTCCAGAAATCAGGATTTGTGTTAGATTATAAAGATTTCCCCCTGTTAATCTGAATTAAACCAACCCACTCTGTGGAACAACACCCCCACCTCTTCTGTGAGCACCTACTGATAATTACAGACAGGCTCACTTTGTGTAACTCTTAGCTTCATAACTGCCACTCAGCTCCACAAAGTGGCACCTCTGCACTCTGGCCTGTAATGTATGCATCTGCACATCTTTGACAAACACCAGGAAGTGCTGAGGTTTCCAACAGCGTGTTGTGGGATCCTGGAATGGGCCCAGTCCTGATCCTTTTTAGGAGAGAAACTTGCTCTGGTTTGCCCTCCTGGCTGTGTGTTTACACGTAGTCAAGCAAACTATGTTATAAAAGCTTTGATAGATATGATGTGGCTGTGTACTGTATTTACTTGTGTGTGTATCTAGGGAACAATGAAAGAAAAAAAAAAAAACAGAGACAGTGAAATTAAATTCCTGTTTGGATGAGTGGAGGGTTTCTGTTGTCGTTGGACTGTGTGGAAGGGAGGCCAGAAATAAAGGTGTCACAAATGTTTTACTGAATGTCTGGGCGCATGTGCACGCGTGTGTGAGGACACAATGCAGACTGATTCATGGAGGAAGAGGAGCGTTAGTGAAGGAAACATCTGCCTCCCCTTTAACCAGACTGCAGGGATAATGTTGGAGGGCAAAGCCTGTGTCCAGGATGTGTATTTTGTACCTCTGCAAGATTATACTCTTACTTATTTACAAATTGTATAATTCATCAAATTTGAAAATGATATGATTTGGATCTATTGTCATGTGTTCTTTTTTGTGGAGGAAAAACTGAACTGTCATCAGGCTGAAATATTGAACGACACATCAATAATTTCTTAAGCAGCAGAATGTAGCATGTGGCCAAGTTACACTTTGACTCAGACTGCACACTGTGAAAAATGACAAAAAAAAAAAGGTTCCGAGCAATGTCCAAAAAGTATTTTGTTAAAGATTTTGCAAAACATTTTGATGCCCATAAGCAGGTCATATTACTGGTTGCTATGCCAACCGGTTCAGGATTAGACTTCCACGAGTATCATGAAGAACCCTAACTCAGGTAAACGTCCTGCTTGCCGTCTGGCCTGAATGTCACCCTAAAGCTTTTAAATCCAGGCTCAGAGAGGATGTGAGGAAAGAGGATACTGCATGCTATGTTTGGAAAAAAATATGAAGCCAAGGCCAAAAGCTGGAAGTATTTATACAGAGAGAACTCATCCTCCATCACACTCTTCTCTGATTGGTGTCATATCACAAAAAAGACTTCAAAGACTGAAAACAAGAAGATAGCGTGCACATACGTGTACGTGCTTGTATACCACAGGTTCTGTGTGAATTTACATTCCTTAACTTGGAGTGGAGAGAGTGAGGATGAGCAGATAAACTGCGTAGCTGAGCCTGGTCTTTCTCCGCTCTTCACCTCATGGGGAGAACATGCAGGTCTCCCTACACACCAAAATGTTTTCAGAAGCTCATGCTGTTGCATTCAATACGTCGACTGGGGAGAGGGTCTAAGATGGAGTGTTTGAAAGAAAAGTCAGGCAAATCTCAGATTCAAGTGGAACAACTCATTCTTCTTCATAATTACGTTGAAAGTGTAGGAAACCCCTGAAGAGGTGCGATGCCGTTCTTTTGTGGAGTCAGGCTGATCCATAGTACGTTCCAAACATCACCTATTGCCACTAACAGTGGAAAGTAGCTGGAAAAAAATGGTTTAATTGCAACGTTTCCTCTGAAATGTCTGAGCTTCCAGATAAAGTGAGGGCCTCAGAGTGGAGCTCCTCCGCATTAAAAGGGCTCTTCTGATGTGGTTCAGCATGTTCCGTCAAACTCGGGACTTTCCTGCTTACAAATCTTACCTGATAATAGTGTGGGAAAATCAATATCAACGCACTGTAAAGTCTTTTAGTTGAGAGATTGCAGCCCTAAATAGAAACCTTCCAAGTTTATTCCTCATGTCATGCATCTGCCAAAGTCTCTTGAGCAACTTCTTTGAGGAGGGAGTGGCAGCATCTGCTGACCCCGGCCTGGAGTTTTTGTATAAATACAAATTTGTCAGGATTTACCATATCAATATTCTTAGTTTATAAAAAAAAAAAAAAAAAAACGCCCCTCATTTATGTTTGCATCTTAGCAAATTCACTAACTTTGGCCGTTGAGTGTTTACCCAGCTCTGTTACTATGGGTACAGTTTTCAGCATGCACATGTTCCAGGACTGTACAGTAAAAGCACATCAATGTTTTGATTTTTCTGTTTTCACACATTTGTCCTCACATTTTCCAACAGGACCTATAAACTGACACTGATAAGGTCGGTCTCGGTGTTTATGTTGGCAACAGACATGACAGTTACGACATCAAAAGCTCATCGAGGCCATCTGTTTGCTTTCAGGAATGTCAGGACTTCCGTTCCAGCTCATATTTCCCTATTTAGGGGGGAAAAAAAGACAGTTGCACTTATTTTGGTCATTTTTTGACCTCCTGTAAACATCCCTCCCAGTGGCGTCTACGTATGTGTTGACGTGCGCCAAACATCTGAAAAATAACCTGAAGCCAACCCACGTCCAAATAAAGTGCAGGGTGAAGCATTGGCAGTCTGGGCGCCGTGCTGTTGCATGTCTGTATACAGTACGGAGGTGAAAATGAGGCGGTTGAGGCTACAAACTGGCTTTTGCAACCCCCACATCCTGGTTCTACTCTTCACCTCCCCCCCCCCCCGGAACAATGAAACAAAAGTACACTTTCCAAAATTGCAAACTGTTTAAAAGATAATCAGCTTTCCTCCCTCCTAGATCACATAAATTACGGAGCCTACACCCACAAAGAAAAATAAAACTGATAAAATGAGATCAGTTTTTTTTTTTTAAGATTCTCCTTAACCCCTTATCCACCTTTAGAAAAACTAAAAAGACCTTTCTTGACCTGTCTGAGCACGCTTTATAACCTATATCTCTGTCTGTCCTTAGAAAATGCTCGTTGTTGTGTTCAGTGTTGTGATGAGACGTCTTTTTGTCGTTTTCAGAGTTGCCAAAGCCATGAAACTTGCCTTGTATGAGACTCCGACCGGCTGGAGATACTTTGGAAACTTGATGGACTCTGGCCGTTGCTCCCTCTGTGGGGAAGAGAGCTTTGGGACAGGTACGGTCTGTTGCCTTACTGTCCGCACCAAACAGCGCAGACTGGCAATAACAGGATGTTATGAAGACATATAAGTACAAATCCAGGAGCAGATGCGTGAAAAGTAAGTGCATGTATTTGGAATTCCTGGACGAGCTCAGCAATGAACAACGTGACAGTAATATCGCTGACAGAAATGACAAACCAGTCAATTTCAAGTGTTTATGGAATCATCATTTTGTGTTTTGGTTCCTCTACTCCATCTCCTCCACATGTTCTCCAGCCTGCTGCATGTCCAGAATTGCATCTTGACTAGTCAAAGGCTTCTAATAGATGTGAGAGCTCTGACCCCGACTGCATGTGTAAATAATCTCCATTCTTCTGCTATAAAAGGAGAAAGGGGTTCCCTGAATCACACAGGCCCCTGCTGGGGACGCACACGCCAACACAGCCAGAAAATGCAAACGAGTGCGCACATACGACACACACTCTTTCGCCGTAACCATCATGTTTTCACTTTCTCCTCTCTTTGGATTTTTCTTCTTTTTTAAAGCAGGAGATGAAATGTCTTTAAAAAAACAAGCGGGAAAGGGGGGAAAAACTTTTAATGACGAGAACAGCAGAGAGCAGAAGTAGTTTTGGCAAGGCCAAATCAGATAAGTATCATCAAGGGGAGAAATGGAAGAAGCAGAGAGTCAGAGTGCTGAGGACTTTGGGAGCTTACTTGTTGCCTCGTCGCCTAGCCATGTAAGGCCAAAAGCTCAGCAGGAGCGCTGAGGAGTAAATCTTCAGAGCAGACGCAACTCCTGCTCTTCCACTAACTCTGATACACTCAGACACACACAGAATGAGCTCTTGCAAATGTTGCTGTTTCCGAGAAGGCTTTTGTTGTTGTTGCTTTCATGTACATTTAAAGTGGTATAAAGTACTGTAGTTTAGACATGGGTGACGTCTTTTTCCTTATCTTATATCTTAAGTGTTTTGGCTAGCAGAAAAATGCCTATTTGCTAATGTTATTGTTAATAATTCGGATTTTACTCCGTGCCGAGGGTCCCACATCTCTTTCTGCGTCAGAGGATAAGATAAAGGAAAACAGACAGCGGAACAGGGATTAAAGGAAAAAACAACTGTTGCAAACAGCTGTTGGCAGAACACAGAGCTCACAGAGCTATGAGGTGTTTGCAGAAACATAAAGACAACTACTAAATATCGTCAACAAACTACTAGCTTCAAAATACATACATTTGTGGATAATTTGAATAGAATAAAAATGCAACAACAAATACATTAAAATTTGCTGCACGTGGCAGCTCAGTCAGTTATTTCCTGTTTCAAGACTTTGTGCAAAACTATGCTAACAGAATAAAAACCACAGACTGTAAAAGTAACAGGGCCAAATGAGCCCAAAGAATCTACTTGACCCCCTGGTGGGAGACTGCACTCAAGTAAAGCACCCACCTCCCTCCATTATTTTGGGTAGGACTCCGAATAGGTCTCTGAATGGTCTGGGTTGGTTTTGCTTTTCTTTCTGCAGGTTCAGATCACATTCGTGAGAAAGATGGCCTGTGGTCGGTGCTGATGTGGCTTTCCATCATGGCCGCCAGGAAGCAGACTGTTGAACAGATTGTCAGGGAGCACTGGGCCAAGTTTGGACGTCATTACTACTGCAGGTAAGAAGGCTTCATAATCTCCGTAAATGGGAGACTTTTGTGACCATTTATCACTTTAATGCTATAATTTTTATTTAAATGTGAAGTCATGGACGTCATGTGAACCACTGTATCTTTGATATATGTAAAGCTGTGAGCCTGGGGATTTAGCGTCTTGACTCCCCTTGGCCAAAAGCCTCAATCTATTTTATCTCCACTACAACCAGATATGTCTCCAAGGCCTACACCTCCATCCATTTCTACTCTTGTCCTCCTCACTGCCTGACTGTTCCTATTTTAACTTCTCCCCAGTGAGAGGCATAGATTACTGCAGGCAGTGTTCCCACTGACAGTTGCTGGAGCTTTCCATTTTCCCACAGAGAGGCTTGCTGATTTCCAACTGTGTAAATGTGGAATTCTTTTTGTGTGCTTAGAAACCAAAAGAAAGAAGAAGAAATAAGAATTATTTGTTGCTTGTCTCAAAGGTTTGACTACGAAGCTCTGGATCCACGTGTGGCCTTTTACCTGATGAGAGATCTGGAGGCCATAATCTTAGACAAAGCATTCATGAGCCAGAGGTTTGCCGTTGGAGATCACGTATACAGCGTGGAAAAGTCGGAAAACTTTGAGTACGTGGACCCAGTGGATGGAAATGTGGCCCGAAACCAGGTCAGCAATAATGTTGTATTAACTCAACAGTGACTGTCTATAGTCAATCTTGGAACTTGTATAAAATGTTGCAGCTGCTCCTGTTCTTTCAACATTATGTGTCTAATAGATATCTAGGCCAGTGTTTTTCTATTTCCACTCCTTTCTGCTTTTTATTTTTGTTGTATTTTGCACTAACATGAACTCTGGTAGCCACTTATACTCGGTAAATACCATTCTACTGCATGCATGTTTAGGTCTCAAGCTAGATGATGCATAATGACACCATACTTGTTGTACAGGATTGAGAGGGTGTTGCTGATGTTATGAGACTTTGGATGACAGTGTGGACCTACCCTAAGACATCAGCTGCGCGTGTGTGTCGAATACTTTATGCAACACAAATATAACTTCATGAAGTTTGTGAGGCCACTTCTGTTTTCTCGCCAGTAGGGGGAGCTCTGTTCACACGTCTCACTCAAATCGATTTACATGACAACGAACAGTAGCTCTTTTTTTTTTTTTTTTAACTGATATTTGCAAGTTTTTGTACCTACGGGTGACACGCACTGTTGAACTGTCCATGCTCAGTCTGGTGCCCCGTGCAAAGCAAGCCCGCCCGCTGTGCATCGGAACTGTCGCATTAAGTCACGTCCGTGGTTGGGTGGTACAGGCTGTCTTCCACCTTCAAACACACACATGACATGCAGAGCAAGCTCCTGTACACACGCAGATAACTCCCTCTGCCAGTGTACCTCCCCCTGTGCTCAGTTTTCCTCCCCCACCAGTCGTGTGAAGTTTACCCAGCTGACTGCTGTGCTCAGAAATGCGTGGAAACTCATCCCTGGCGTCGACACTTCCCTGTGTGTCTGCGCCACTTAATACCACAAACGCACACGCCTCCTGCGCGCATGTTGGTGCCTGGTGCTGTCCAGTTGTCTGCGTGCATTAGCGGGAACACATGCACACGACTGCATATCCTCCACGGATTTACAACTGTGCCTACATATTGTCAGCTGACCTCGCGTACTTTATAGGTGTCACAGCGGTGCGGTGTTGCCATGGTTACAGCACCTCCGTGGAATAGCCATCCCAGAATGTGAATGAACCCCGCTGGCAAATTGTCAGCATCTCCCCAGTCCCCCCAGCGTCTGTTATTACAACACGCATTCCTCCCAGAACAGAATTATATCAGCTGTCGCCTCCCTTCTGCTCTCTCTCTCTCTCTCTCTCTCTCTCTCTCTCTCTCTCTCTCTCTCTCTCTCTCTCTCTCTCTCTCTCCACGTCAAACGTGCTCCAAGATTGAAAAGTTTGCACGCCCAAACACACTGACTTAAGTTTCACTATGTACGATTTATAATCATTTTAATATTTAATATTTTTTTAACATTTTCAGATGCGTTTTTGTTTACGTTTGATGCTGACTATATATACATCAACTTGTGTTTTTGTATAACTGAATTAACAAAATTTTACGTCATTATTTTGACAGTGCGGGTAATATGATAGATAAGGCAAAACTTGGCAAATTATTTATTTTTTTTATTTGCAATCCTTACACAGATAACCATAGTTAGATGTTTCTGTGGTTTTCAGAAACCATACATTTTGATTCCATAGATGTCAACACTCTGGATGAATGTAAACGGAGATTCTGTGTTTTGAATGATGCCTGAGCAGATAGAAGTGCAGTCCAGCCCAGCTGACATTAACAGGCGTTCGTCAGCCTCCTGATAACTGCGGCTCTATTGTTAGAGATGAGCTGACACACTCACACGAAGACGCACAGATGGACCTCGCTTATAATTTTATCTCTCCTCACACAGATTTGACACGTCAGGAAATATTCCAAAGGCCAAGTGCATTTATAGCAATCACAGTTTATGGCGTGTGTGTTGTTTTTGTCCCATAGTGTAACCCATAGTAGAACTTCTGCGGTATTTAGGACAGATAAGAGTCATCCCAAAAACCATTAGTCAAGCACTCATCTTAATTTGGGGCAGTCAGTGTGGGAGTTCCTACCCAACAGAATCCTGGTGATTTTTCTGTTTGTTTGGTTTTTGACTGAAAAGGCAAAAGTTAACTGCACGCAAAAGAGTTTTGATGGATTTAAGCTACAACTTTGGCTTCATCAAGGGATAACACAGGCGCCTCCCCCCCATTAATACACTGGTGGCGTCTACTGCCATCTAGTGGACAGTTCTAACTGTTGCACCAATGCCTGCCACCTAGATTTATCGTTTTGCTGACTCCGTCTTTGTTTTCCTTGTCGTTTATTTTTCTGTATCTTAATATCTAATCTTATAAAATACACAAAAACATGAAATAATCATGACATCCCAATAAAAAAAATTTAAGAATTGTCAGTCTGGACATGAAATAGTGACTGTGTCTCTTTCTAGGGTTTGAGGATCATCTTCAGCAATGCAGCCCGGCTGGTGTTTCGTATGAGCGGCAGTGGTGGCGGGATGGGCGCCACCATCCGTATATATGCCGAGAGCTTCGAGAAGGACCCAGAGAGACACAACAGAGAGACACAGGTAAGGAGGAAGGGATCGTGTGTGCGTGTGTTTGGTGATGTGCATCTTTTCCAAATAACGGCTTTGCTTAAATCCGAACACTCTTCGCAATGTTTGACCTTTGTCAGACTTTGCATCGAGCTCTTGTGCCTGAACTCACACAATATCGTGGCTTGCACGCATATAAACTGCTGGTGCAATGTTCCCTGCAGGTGGTGCTGGGTCCGCTCATTGCCATCGCCCTGAAGATCTCCAACATCCATGAGAGGACGGGACGCCGCGGCCCGAACATCATCACATGAGCAACACACACGCACGTCTACCGGAAATCAAACGAGGCCTTTAAACCACTTCATTTGCTAATCTGCAATTTCTGAACTCCCCTATCTGAGCTTTGTTTCTCATTGTTATTATCTGAAGCCAAAGGTGCCTTTTGCACGCTGCTCTCACTCACCTGGCTCTGCAGAGGCTCTTTAATCAGCGCCACGGATGAACTATGAGCAACCATATTATGAATGAGCAGACTCACTATTGGTGTTTTGAGGTGTGCTTTTCACTCTTCTGGATTTTCACCTTATGCCTGTCCTAAGTCCTAGTAGCCAGTGAGGAAAGCATTGATAATTTTCTTGAAAATGTGTAAAATAAAAGAAGATTTGCTTTACAGCTACCATGTCGGTTGATTCAGTTAACATAATGTGTTATTATAGTGTTTATTTGGTAACTCCTGCAATATAAAACATTTTTTAACATGAAGCAATGGGGGAAATATTTTTTGAATGGTTAAATAACACAGTTTTGATCCTGCCTGCAGTATCTTTTTTTATTATTATTATTTTGCTTTCTTAAAATTGAATCTTGCAGGTCTAATGGGGACAAATAAAAAGACATTAAGTGTGAGGAAATAGTGCCCTCAGGCCTTTTCAGATTTTAATTAAAGACTTTCATAATTAAGAGCCAGACGCCGCGCTGATGTGTGTATCAGGCCTTGATTGAGCATCCTTGAGCAGCAGATCGGCTCGCTGCCGAGCGCCGCGCGTACTTTTGAAGCAAACGCTGGAGCCGGGCTGAGATAAGAGATGAGGAGTGTTGATCTTTATATGGGCTCTGGGAGACGCACCGAGGAGAAACTCATAAACGCGCTGATTACCATCATTACGAGGTGAGGATATGCAGGTGGATATCCGCAAGGATGTGATCATTCAGTTGGCCAGACAAATACCTGTCAGCCAGCACAGGTTATTGGCCCATCCACCTGTTGGATCATGTCGGGGTTATTTCAGGTCGCTTTCATTTTGAGCGGCGTCGCACAGTTTCTAACAGGCGTGGTCACGATCTTTCAGCAGATTTTATCAACTAAGATTCATGTTTTTCATTTCTGATGCGCAAGATAGTGTCTAAGCTGCAGAGCACCAACATCTTTACTGGGGTGAATTTCTTAACTGATCTGAATGAGTGATTTCATGTATTATTAAATTTTCTGGTGCGATATGCGGGCTCCCCATTGACTCACACGATAACTAAAAAGATCTTTCTGCAGCGATGAAAGGTTTCTGTGTAGAGGGAACAGCGCCTGGAGATCTTAGGACAATGAATGTCTGCACGAACTGATCTGTCTGACATGCCTCCAAGTTGTTCAGTACAAATGGAAAGAAGTTGAACTAATATTGCACGGCATTGCTTTTGCAGCAGAACTTTATTAAAACAACGATTTTCATCCATAAATCCCTTGTGCAAAGCACAAAATAAAATAGAAAACCCTTTCTTTTTGTGAGAGACACATCACGCTGTCACAGGTGTGGTACATCAACAACACCTTTACGACACAGGTGCGTCTTAGGCGGGTCACGTTTACTTTAGACGGATTCCCACCAACGTCATCCAATGATCATTTGTGCCGTTATCTTGGTAACACGTTGCCGGTGAAAATGGTCTGCATGAAGACAGTGAGCCTCAAGGATTCAAGGCATCCAAACATGCTGTCAGTGCTGTTGATGATGTAAGGAAGTACTAACGTTTCTCTTTAAACTTCTGTCTCACACGTTCACTTGATCATCTCCGTTGTTTTACTGCTGGTTATTTAATTTCTTGCCTGAGAGCTCATTGTCATGAGACTTAGTTTTCAACTGGGGAAGCATAAAAAAGACAACACAAGACAAAAACTAAAGATTGATAAGGGTTTGTGGAATTTCCAGATATAAACAATCTTTTGTAACACAACATATTATGATTAAAAACATGGATCATGCACACGAAGAAGTCATTTGAAATCAGAACGTTGCTTCAGTGGAAAGAAAAAGTAGTTGTTGTTTTTTTTTCTAAAATTGGATCAAAAAGGATTTAGACTGTCCTTTTGGAGGCAGTAACAAAAAAAGGGGTCTAGTTCCTTGGTGGAGAGCAAGGTGATGTCAGCATGTCTGCGGTGACGACAACATCTCTGAGGGTCAGTGACCTCTGTTCCTGCAACCAGGTCAGCAAAGACTTTAAAAGTCAAAGTTCAGGTTGCGGGCACGGCCCCGCCCCGCTACAGCGCGGCCTGCTGCTGAATACACCCCGTCTGACTGTATGGAGGAGGCTGCTCCCAGCTCCACGTGCAGCGCGGAGCTTCTGAGCTGTCCTGGCTGTACAGAGGAGGCGCTGGGCTCACCAGCACATCCACGCTGTCCACCGTGTCCTCGTAAGATGGAGGAAAAGAGTCCGGCCTGCAGGGAACAGATATACATTGATGGTTTGCAAACAAATTAGAAATGTCCCTTTTCAAAAATGTACTATCGTATTTCCTGGTGCTCATTCATGTGGCAGAATGCATTCTTCCCTTTTGTCTCATTAATTGCTGTAAATATTGCGTTTGTAACTGCAAATTAACATTTTATGTCTTTATTTCACTTCTGCTGGAGCCTACTTTAATTCCAGATTGTGATATTCAGGTTTAACCTCTACACACACCTTTTGTTTTGAATAACACACTGCTTGTAGCTTCAAGTGTTCTTACCTTGCGATAGCGTAGACCTGGATGTACTGTTGACGTACCGTCTTGTACACTTGTCTCTTCACACTATAATTGGTCCAAAAGAGTGTGAAGACCAGAGCAGCCGAGAGGCCAAACACGATGGCGCATGCTATGAAAACCTTGTGCTTGAGTTCCTTCTGCACAGCTATCAGGTAGGTCCCTCCACAGATCAGCACCAGCCCCACAGCATACAAAAGAGCGTGGCTGAAGAAGCACATTTGCTTCTTCGTAACCATGATCTCTTGGGTCGCTTTGCTTTATATAAAAAAAAAAAAAATCAGAGTTAATTTTTGTTTTTTTCCAGTAAGGAAAGTCGTTTCAGGAGCGGCGCGCACAGTCTTTTAGAAAGTGTGCGTCTGTGGAAAGTGTCCCTCAGATTTAAAGAGGTTGCTGGAATGTTTTCCAGCCCTGTTAGTTGTAGATTAACAAAGTATTAATGCAAAGTCAGTGGAAAAAAAAGAGACAGACAAAAGCACAACCAGAGCAAAAACATTTAGTTAATGTAACAGTAAAGCAACAAAGGTGAATAGTGATGGTCATTTTCTTGATTCTATTAATTTCAGGAACAAGGGATGAATGCATAGTTACCTGTAACTGACTAAAAAATAAAGCAAGATTGGAATATTTTGTTTTTATTAGCAGCCTTATGCAAATGACTTTTTACATAGAGACGTGACAGAGTTGGTGTTGGTATTGATAAGGTGGCACATTTTTAAATACAAGGCATAAATAAAGATCAGAAATGCCATATTTAAAAATATGTGATACAGTTTATCCTGAGTGTTGAATATCGTTCTGTGCTCTGTACTTTGGCCCACATCGTTAAAAGGAGTTGTGGGGTCATATTTTTACAGTAAAAATATGACTTCCCTGTTACATAAAGAATATTAAACTTACAGGTCAGGTGTTCCAAACACCAGCTTTCACATCCTCTGGAAAGGATGTAAGCAGTTGTAAAGTGGTTGTAAATTTCTTTTTTCTAACAAAAGAGATATTATTGCTGTCACCAAGACACAAACAGCTCTCACCATATTTTTTTTTTTTTTTTTACAGAAACATAAAAGATTTAATGTTCGGATATGATCAGATTTAAAGCTTTGCAGTCACTCTTTGAATGCAAAAATGTCCAATGTTAACATTTTCTTTTGTGCTCAGTGCTACATCCCCTGCTGCCATCCTATTCAGTGACAGCTCCTGTCACTGAATAGGATCATCGATAGACAACATGTCCTTAAAGATCTCTAGCAATTAGCTTTATTGCTGAACTCAGCTCTGAATAGAAAATACACCATTATACCGAACTGTCTGGTGACAGCGAGACGCTCCAGCATCATCTGGGAATACATCTGTGCTCATGGGGATTTTAGCAGGCGTGTGTCATTGCAATAGCTTCTCTGTTAATAAGAAATCACATTTCAAATTTGGGAGCTTGTTTTCTCTCAGTAAAAACTCCCTGTGGTGTTGTAAGGCTTGGGAATGTCGGTGGGAACACTGGAGGGACCTGCTGGCGGCTGGAAGTGAAAGGCAAATGGGAGTCCAGGTGAAGGAGATGTCCGCCTGGTAGGTTAGGAAACCTGGTTGGATTACAGATTTCAAAGGCTGGGTTTCCATACCTGCCCAACCCTAGCCCTAACCTTACCTTTACCTACGTACGGAAGTACACAGTCTCTCTCCCACGCGCGCAGACACGCACACTTTTTTAGACCTCATTATAATGTGATAATTATAGACAAGGTTGGACAGAGAGCCATTAGCATGAAGGACGGACTGAAGGGTTGGTAATTAGTCAGCTGGACTCTGATGAGGACCTGCCATCACGCCCATTCATTAATACACGTCATGATAAAATAGAAATACACAAGTTCTTCCATCTTATGGTCACTACACCAAAAGACACTCACCAAATGAGTTCATTCCCACTATTCAGTTTTGTGTAGTACCAGTAAAGATCCAGCGAGGGCGGTATTGTACCAGTTTCTTTCACAAAGGCTTGCAGAAGGCAACAGCCCTACAAAAAAAAAGTTAAAAAAAAGAAATAAAGATATGTGAGGATTACAGTCACATTGTTCCACCACAAAGTCAACTCAGTGGGTGCTTCATGGAAAAAACCAAACCCTTTACTTTAATGGGATCCATTTGAGACAGTGCGAAGACGCCAGGCTGCTTGGTTTTAATAGGACTATTTTTCTCTGGGAACTGAACTCTAAAGTCTTCATACTAAATATACAGCTAGACATGGCAATAATCAAAGATTTGGTTATGCTATGAAAGATAAAAGATGCATCGGGTGGGGATCATAAATAGGTAATATATGTTTAAAACTTGAAAGGAGGAAAACAAAATTTTGGATGGAAGTGAGATGAGGGGAGGTTAAATATGGGATGCACACAAAAGTATGAACCAAGGCAAAAGGGTACTCCTTTTTTTGTTGTTGTCCTAAGTGCCTCTTGTACAACTCCTTCCACCTCCATCCACTAGTGTTACATGTCCTTTTCTCTGTAGTGGCTGTATAAACCTTCAGTGTTGTCTGGACTAACTGAGGCAGGAGGAGATCAATAAGGAGATCGATAGGGTCCCAGGGAGTCCTAATAGCCCTGTTACTGCTCCCTGACTCCCTCCCTTGCTGCCTAATATAGCATGTGTGCGTGTGTGTGTGTGTGTGTGTTTGTGTGTGTGTGCGTGCGTGCGTGCGTGCGTGCGTGCGTGCGTCTTCCAAATCCTGTCTACAACCTCATGCTGAGTGTGTACTTACAGCTCATGATACCGCGCAACAAGTTCTCTAAACGTGCCCATTTCTGGGGCTGATGCTGAGGGTGTGTTCCATTCTGTTCACCATCAGGTCTCGTGTTGTGTTTCCTCTAAGCAAAAATCAAGAAAAGAAAGAAGTGTATATAAAGTACAGCAACATTTATGGCAGTCTCAAAAGTGAAAGAAGAAACATATTCCTTATTTATTGCTGTTATATTTCCCAAAAATTGATTTCAGCATTTCCAGAAAAAACATATTACGCTACATTTCTGGAAGAGATGTGCTTTCCTTCACATTCTAAGATGAGTTTTAATAAAAGGTAGTATTTTATAAAAGGTAGTATTTTATAAAAGGTAGTATTTTACTTGTAAAGGGGCTGTTTTTTGTTTTTTTTGCATTGGACTGCCATAAGAAATGACCCAGGAGTTGCAGCCTGATACTAGCAGAGGAAGCAGAATCAGACATGCTATCTGAGAAATGTTTGATTTATAGCTACAATGATGAAACATATTACACTGATGCTGTCATCCAACAA
>BJFM01000702.1:136350-147584 GCA_016586285.1 Arothron firmamentum | reverse complement strand
TAGGAGCTTGTTAAGGAGGGAACATGGGGAGAATGATGCGTAACTCCTGTCACTGGTTCTGCATATAGAAAGACTTGGGACTGGCCCGGGGCTATCTGTGTTTGCAGATGGGGGAAGGGGAGGAAGGAAGTGGGTAGATTTGCATCCCTTTGACTAGATATCTCTGAGCACCAGAGGAAGAGCATGAGGAAGAGGGGACCCTGCGTGAACACACTGAGAGATATACAGAGAGTTGGCTGATAGTTGTTGGTATCGAGCTCTTTACAAGCATTTAATCCAATCTGATTTCCATATTGTAGTGTTTGCCACAGTTGCACTTGACGTAAAGTGTTTTTCACGGCTATGAGACAGAGGGAGGGAGAGGGAGGGAGGGGAGATGTGGAGCAGGGGCTGCACTGTTCACACAGCCATGCACAGGCGCACAGATTGGCCATTAGATTGACTTGAATAGATTCCTTTTGTGCATGAATAGCCCAGTGAAAAGGAAAGAAAGCTATGTTTCCCCTCCCTGGGTTCATATTGATATTCATAGTGGCTCTCTCTGCTGAAAGCAAAAATGTCACTGGAAACGGTCCTGATATATGCTCCCATTCTCTTCTCTTCCTGTCTCTCCATCCCTCTTTCTCTCTGTTTCTCTTCCCCCTTCTTTGTTCCCGGTTGCCGGACGCACGGTGCCTGCTGCTGCCGGAAAGGAGGGGGGGAAATAAATTGGACTGGATGATGGAGTGAGCAGGGGAGATCATGCTGTTCCTCATTTAGGCTTTTAATCACCCAGCGATGGAATGTAAAAAAGGTACTGTTTCCTGTGTGGCCTGCTAAACCCGACTGCAACATTGTTTATTTCTGCAGCGAGGCTGCAGAACCTTCACATGCCACTGCACATGCTATTACACAGAACATCACAGCCTGGGATCTACAGCTTTTGCAAGTCATTTTGAAGTCACATAAGATCACCCTAGAGCCTGTCAGAGTCTGTAACACTTTTGCTAATGTAATACTGGCTTGAAAACATGGCTCTGTTGTGCTTTTTTTTCAAACTGAAATCAGTGATTAGAAGTCTTTCTTGCCTCATTCCTGTCTTTGTTAGATTGTAAATCTGTATGTTCAGTTCAACTTTATTTATATACTGTTTGCTGCAATCGAGATTCTCTCTCTCTCCCTCTCTCTCTCCCCCTCTCTCTCTCTCTCTGTCTCTCTCTCTCTGTGTCTGTCTCTCTCTCTCTCTCTCTCTCTGCAGAAACCCAGAGCCTGAGCCCCAAGCAAGCAACAGTAGCAAAAAAAGGACAAATCCTGCCCTCCTTAGCCTCCCACTGATGGCCAGCAGGGTAAAGGAGGAGGTGAAGGCATAATCACACAGGTGCTGCTACTTTTCACTGGAATGACCCACAGGTGTGACTGCAAACAGTAAATTCTGTAACCTAGAAAGTCCTAATGTACGTCCTCAATCGCATGTGTGAACATTTTAATGAATTCCTTTCTGTCACACGTTATACCGTTGCTATTTTCACAATAAGTACTACATGTTCTTGGCTTCTTTTGTTCATTCAGCAGACATATCCATACACAAATGAATGCACTGTTTCTGTTCAACACAGTCACTGTGCGTGACCTCTTTCTGAACACACTGTCCAAAGTTCGTACAAGAAAACAGCTTTTGCCTTCTTGGCTAAGGTTTGCTCATGCAGAAACAATATTACTCTTTATTCATCAAACTGGTTCCAATTCCTTTTCTGGAACCAGCTAAATGCCTATCTCCACAGCCAAATACCTGGCTGGTAAAACCGGTTCCAAAGTACCACCAACACTTTGCTGGTCTGCAACAAAGAACTGTGTTTGTGCCTGGAGGAGGTGTTATCATGTGCAACTTTTCATTTTTTAAATTAAATTATTTTAAAAAAATTAAATGTATAAAGCAGCTTTGCATTTCAGGTCAGTGCTTCTGAGGTGGCTCAAATATTTGACTAGTTATATAAACCTCATCTTTTACAAACTTATGAAGATTATAATATCTTCAACAATAAAACATTTGTGGGCCAGAGATTGTAAAGGAATAAAATTCAACAATGTGCATTAGTTCTGCATTTTATGGCCCTTTGAGGCTCATTCTGCTCTGCCTAGAAACGGGGAGTGTCAGAAGAGGTGAAAAAAAAAAAAGAAGAGATGGCACCACTGTGTGCTCAGGGGGTAAGTTATGGCCATAACTTTTTCACTCTGTCAGGTGCTTTAACCGTCTGTCCTGGAGGACACATTAACTTGGTATCCTTAAATAAAGTCCTTTAAATAAAGCTGGGGGAGTTAAATAATGAGAAAGCTGCTCCCACTGTCTTTTCTGCTTTTAAATGAACCTCTGTCTTTCTTATTAATGTCCCCTTATCGCTCATCATGGCCACTGACCCGCTGCTACAACCCCTTTCCACTCATCCACACGAGAAGCTCCGGCAAGTGGTCGCAGCAGAGGTAATTGAGGGCAATTTTCAAATTAAATTTTAAACCTCTCGTCCATCTTTGCGAGGTGGTAAAGGGGTGGAGGGGAGGGGTTTTGAGGGCTGATGACTTGATCAGGGTTTGCGAGCCGGGCAGGTACTCGGGCTGAGCGAGGTGGGATGATGAACGAGGGCCATTAATCTCCGTGACAGAGAGAGAGGTGTTAGCGGCAGTGATAGCAGCACTAACGGCTTTAATTAGCATTTAATCAGATGCCTCAGGGCCTATGAAGGGGGGGAGGGAGGAGATCAAACTCCAGCGGCCTTCCATAAGAAGACGAGGGAAAGAACACGCTCTCTGTACTCGTCTGGTTGATGCCGCAGGCTGTGTTCACGAACACCGCTATGATCCTTTTTTGTAGTCGTGCACTGATAACATGCCGCGCGTACCACAGAGGCCTTTTGCAAATAATGTCAGAAAAACCATCCAAATGTTGCACTCTCGGTTTCAGAGTAAGAGATATTCCTCGACAGTAAAGCTCCACGAGCGCTAAGAAACAGACGGTAGCTAATCAGAACACTCAGTGCCACTAGAAGCTTTTCTGTCTGGTGTACATCAGCCATTAGGAACCCTACCAGAAATCTCCTCACCCACTGGAGAAGATGTAGCAGTTGAGCAGATGTCACTCACCTCTTTGTTGCGTCATCCCCGTGCCCACGTGCTGCTCTGCAAACTGTGATGGAGGTTTTCCTCAAGTCCAGCCGTAATGCTGGTAGAGGTGTGACCTGTGGGTTTCACAGAGAAAAAGTCAGTGACAACACAAATACATTTCAGAGGGAGTAAAGATCAGTCAGTGTCGCTCAGATTGTGAGAGGAGAATTGTTTCTCTGACTGTAAAGACTTAAATTTGTAGCCTTGAACTCAGAACCTGTGTACACTCGACTTCAGAAATGAAATTAAATGTGTTATTATGTGTCTTTTTGAAGCTGGGATAGGCTCTGGCCCCCCACGAACCTGTTATGGGAAAAGCGGTAGAAGATGGATGGGTGGTGTCTTCTTCATGGCACCGCAGACATCTTTGTTTTCCTAAGATCATTCTAATCCAGAAAATGAAAAGTAAGATCCTTCTTCACTTGTGCGTCTGAGTAAAATGCTATTTCTGTTGGAAAACTGACAAACAACAACAGTTCTAAAGTTTAAAATGAAATGTCAAGTCCTTGATGTGCGGTGAAGATGTGGCGCAGCGAGTGTGTACAACAGTGAAAGAGAAGTGAGCGTACCAGATCAGAAGAGATTTGACGGTGATGCAGAGGAAGAGTGCTTTTGGCATGAAAGGGGCCAGCGTGTGATCATGATGTCATTAGGAGCATATAGTAAGACAGTCTGGAGGAGGCTTCGGTGCTGCAGCAGACCCCAGGGACATCATTACCAACTGGAAGTGAGCAGGGACCTGAGCACAGGTCAGACACAGGAAGTGGTCTCACACACACAAAGAACCTATGCACGTTTACTTGCATGGATGCACACACTTGCCTCCCTATCTTCCTCACTCATGCACACACACACACATGCACACACACACACACTCTTGTCCTGACACAATCATCTGCCACGTAACACAAATTGACAGTCTGTCTGGCCCCTGACAGCAGATGGGGTCTTTTGTTACGAAAACCTGACGAATTCCCCGATATGCAAGTAGACACCTTTGCGGACAAATGCGCTTCATTAATGAGGGAACACAGATGGACAACACACACACACACATGCGCGCCGATGCAGAGCTTGTGCTGCACTTAGCTGCAATGTGTATGCAGGTTGAGCCACCAGCTCTTCATTACTGTTCTCTCTCTCTCTCTCTCTCTCTCTCTCTCTCTCTCTCTCTCTCTCTCTCTCACACACACACACACACACACACACACACACACACATACACAGTTGCAGTGTTTTTGTGTCAATGTTTAATGAGGGGCTGGGAGTCTGGGGACCTCACTGCTGTCAAGAGCTCCTGTAGTCTTGAGCTACCACCTGTTCCCATTCGCTCCCTGAAGACCACGACACACACATGAACACACACACACACACACACACGCTGACGAGAAACTGCAAACACACCTGACAAACTGCATACACAGATTTAGCCATCCTGTGGCGCTGCTGTCAGTGTTGGGTGCGTGTAAACAACTTACTGCGGCTGGCTGGGACCGACTGCTTGACAGAAGCTACAGAGATCAGGGGAATATCAATTGATACATTTGGTATTCCTCATCGGCGTGCACGGGATGACAGCGGAAACGCCACTGCCGAGAGAACGTGATCCCTGCATGTCTGCTTCTTTTCTGACACTGCTGAGTGACGGAGGCCTGAAAGGCCCGGACCGATCGGCGCTCCCTGGCACACGCACCGACGTGCGCCTCCACACTTGAAGGCAGGGTCCCAGAACGATCCGTGACAGACAAAAGGGCAAAGACACGTTTCCTGCTTGAGACAAGAGTACAGGGGAAAAAGCAAAGGACATGGATGTACGTTTCAAAAAACCTAACTTTTATTAAAACAAAACAAAACAAAACAAAACAAAAAAATCAATTATTGACTCATGAACAAGATTATAAAACAGTGATTTTAGTTACATAAATAAATTGATATCGGTGTATCAAATCTTAATTTCATAAGCATGTATACATGGTCATTGTAATAAATAAAATGGGAGAGCAGAGCAGAGGATTCCTACACAAATAAAAACAGGGGAAAAAAAACAGTTAGAAAGACTCAGAGGAAATTGTTTCTGAAGAGAACAAGAGACACTGGACAACGTGTATTTTTCACCAAACACACATGAGGAATTGCTTTGTTAAAGCATGGGTTACACAGCCATTCACTTACTAATTAAGGACACTAAAGCTGGGACCAAGGTGGGTTGTCGCTCACCTCCGAGAACGCATTTGGTTCTTAGATAGATCTCCGGTTTGGTTACTTTAAAGCGTTAAGACAAGGCAAGAGAAAAGGCTGCTTTTTATCGCTAATGAGTTCAAGATAGGAAAAAAGATGCTCTTAAAAAAAAAAAAAAATCAGACATGTAAAGAAGGTAAAAGGAAAGTAATGACAGGACAGCTGAGCAGTGAAGAGTCACTGGAAATTCTGTGGCAAATGAGGAGACTGCCTTTTATCTTCGTTGGACTCAACCTGTGTAAAATGATCATCACTTGATTTACAGAACTCGGAAGGTTCTCTGACAAGTGTTCTATTACTGCAAAAGGAGGCTGACTTCAACCAAGAGATGGCTTGAAACGCATGTAAGGCTTGACACGCTGTCCACGCTGATCTCTGATTAGCTACCGTGTAAAGCGAGTTAGTTTTCCCACAGGAAATCTAAGCTAGAGCAACAGCTTACTTGTTTATTATGGGTTGTGTTATCGAAGGCCAATGGCTTGAAGCAGCCTCCAGACCCGTCCCAAGCTTTTGTCAGCAGGAATGAACAGCAACTTTTGTTCCCCGCTGTAACAATTCCAGGCTTGATCCAGCGTTTCAAGCACGAATGTCAGATAGGTCAGTCTAGTCCTTCTGATATGTTCCGTTTCCAACAAAAGAGCAGATAAAGCGAAGACAAAAAAGACAGGACAGGAGTATGAGAGAGAGAGAGAGAGAGAGAGAGAGAGAGAGAGAGCAAACTACAGCGGCTTCAAGTATTTCACATTACATAGAATACTCTGTATAAATTAGTTAACATATACTTTCAGATCCTCCATATTCAGACATATAATATGGCATATATACAGAGTACAATAAATGCTCGCTCATGTTGTGTCATGTGTCTTTTTCCTGTAGTCGGTCGATTATTTGTTCCACCTTTCTCCTGTGTAGTGAAATCCCTGAGAACGTTCTTGTTGGACAATTACTGACGGTTCCACACGATGAACTATAACAGTAGAAAGTTTAATTTCTAAGATTCACATGCACAGAGGGAAGTGACACTGGCCTCGTCAGAAAATACCCTAAAATGGTGGCTGCAGACATGAGATGGGGGGGGGGGACTGAACATCCTGCGGGAGATGTGTACTGGAAGTACCGATGCAGCGCCGCGCAGCAGAGCCGCGCACGGAAGCACCGCAGCAGGAATCCCAAATCACTGATTAACACCGGTAAGAAAAAGGGGAATAAAAGTGGAGCAGGCTCACTGTCACGTCATGAGGTAGTCCTCTCTCTCTGGGTTTCACCTACAAAATTTAGTTGTGATTATCATTATTTCATGGTAACAGAACACCGACAGTAACGTTACGTTAAGAATTCGCCTGCTTCCTGCCTGCGTAGAACCTCCTGCGCGAAAACAGGTACCGATTACGGATGTGGGGGAAGATTTCAGTAATGGCAACACGAGTTGGCTAAGAGCATTGTTGTGTGTAACGGAGCTAATGCCCAGGGCCGAGAAAAAGGAGGGGGGAAAAAAAACAACTAATGGCTGCTCAAGTGCTGCTGCTGCTGTCCCTAAAGAAATGCTGATGGCGGCTTTCTGTCAGTGCTAATCTAAGATTGGCTGAGCTGAGCTAAGCTGTGCAGTGCCGCCCAGCGCCCACCGATGCGGGCCTGGACAGAGGGAGGTGCTCTGTGTAGTTTAAAGCCTTTAGTTTCTCTTTGAGGATGCTGAAACTTTTTTTCCCCCGTTTTTTTTTTTTGTTTGTTTGTTTTTGTTTGTTTGTTTGTGTTTTTTTGTTGCTTTGACATGAGCGATATTGTAGAAAGGCTTCAGCCACTTGACAACATAACTTGAAAATAAAGGGGGGAGGAAAAAACAACTGAACTGTAAAAACAAACATATGGAATTTAGAAATAAAAGGCGTATCACTTTCCATTTTCCACTCACGCATGTAGAGAAATACACACAAACATTCACAACATGACAAATTTCCTCTCTTCTGAAAAATAAAAACACTTCTGTACACATAGTAGTAATAATATTATTAATAATAATAATAATAATAATAATAGTAATAATGTTTATAACAATAACAACAGCAAGGACAATAATACCACATGTGGCTCTGTTGATTTTTTTGTCATCTTTTCCTTTCTCTTTTCGCTTTATTCCACAAGTCACATCCCTCTTTTTACTTGTCTTTTTTAGTCCAAAAGAAGTTCAAAAGGCAGACTCAAGTTAATAGAAAAGTACTAGAGAGTGAAGGGGGGAGCTTTTGGCCACCTCCCCCAGCTCCACCCTTAGCCGAAGCGCTCCCTCACCAGCATCATAAGTTTCTTTTTGCCCTTGTAGATCTGTTTTAGGTTGTCTATGAACTGGGTGAACTGAATGTGTCCGTCGTGAGCCATCATGAACGTCTCTCGGGCCTTGCCCAGGAATTCAATGAACTCGCTGTAGTGGCGCGGACTGATGTGTGTGAGCCGTGAGTGCGTGGTGTTGATGTAGGCTCCAATGGTCGCGTCCAGCAGCTGCCTGAGTGGCGCTTTGTCCAACGACATCAGCTTCCCAGAGTTCCTGCGGCTTTGCAGCGCCGATACCATGCCTGGCGTGGTCAGCGTGCACCTCCGCAAAATGTCCGACAGTACAGTGGCGCACTTCACGCTCTTCACCACCAGGGGGATAACGGCAGCTAGCTCATTCTTTCCCAGGGAGTGGCTGAGTGCGCAGGCCCACAGCACATCATTGATGGCCGGGTGTGTGTCCTGGTTGTAACTGAGGTTCAGATGAGCCATGGCTAACGTGGCCAGCTTGTAGGCCCTCATTGGGTAACCGCGGTGCTCCATGTAGCGTGCTATGGTGAACAGTTGCGTGTAGCTCATCCCCGTTGCTGCTGCGTCAAGTACAATCTGGTAGGCTGTCTCAAAGGCAATGTGGTCCTTTTCGCAGAGTGTGAGAGCAGAAAGGGCGCAGTTCTGCGGGTCCTTCATGGCACACTGCAGGGCGAGGGTACGGGCGGAGGAAGCCAAGTTTTCCTGCTGGTGGCAGTCCAGGTGGAGGCGGACGATAGTGCTATTTGACATTACAGTGGTGGCAACGATGCTAGTGGCCTCTGTGGGGGTGAAAAGGGTGAACCAGCTCTGCATGATGCTGTCCAGGGCGTACACTCCTAGAAGACATAGGTGGCTTTAACTAGGAAGAAAATATGGAGATTGAGGAAAGAGATCGAGTCCACTTTAGGAGGGGCTCACTTACCCACTTCAGTGGCACATGTGACTAACCAGCGCACCATCTCTCTTCTTCTCCAGTTCAATGTGGACAAAGTTATTCTCATCACCTGAGAAAATGAAAAGGGGTCCCATTTAGGTTGCACATGGAACACATTCAATTACTTTACTTTCCATTATTGGATTATTTCTATCGTTTTCAGTAACAGAGAGAGAGAGAGAGAGAGAGAGAGAGAGAGAGAGACAGACAGACAGACAGACAGACAGACAGAGAAAGAGAAAGAACAAGACAGAGAGAAGGAAGGGATTTGAGCCAAAGCCAAAGTACTTCTCAAAGAAATAAGTCTCCACTGATGTGTGTCAGCTTTGTGGTTATTTTGAAGTATTCATTTTTCTTATAAGTCTGATTTTATTTTGGTATTTTTGAATGCAGTTAAAGGGTTGAAGCGTAAGGACCGACAAATGAAAAAACACAACGCAGTTACATCAAAGGACTGACATCGGCACGTGTTTTTCTGAGGGACAAACTGAGGCAGTGCTGATGTACCTGTAGTCCTAATTCCAGTGACACTTTGAGGAGTGTAATGTCAGGCAGGCTGTCCATCAGAGTGGCAATCTTGAACGCGTCTTGAGCCAGTTTGAAGATGTGAGACGACGAGTGAATGTTTTTCTGGATAGACTCCAGGACCGTCTCCAGCCTCCGACTGTCACCTAGCAGGAACATGACCACGGGGGTGCTTTAGAAGACCGCCACGCCATGACATTTCCCATCTATGCCAGGTGCGTATTGTGAGCATTTTCCCACCTTTGGCGGCGGTGAGCATGGTGGAGGCCAGCTCACACTGCTGAGACTCTATGTGGCTCAAGGTGAACCAGCGTGGATAACGGTTGGGCACCACAGACACAATGTGGTGAGGCCTTGACAGGTCACCAGAGGAGGCCGTCGACTCCAACACCGGCAACCTGGTGGCGATAGGAAGCCAAAAGTCAGACCCAAATCATGCACATTTGCAACGTCCTGCATATATATGTGGATACTTTATGTCTTTTGTACATTAATGAGAAGCTGCTGGAAAAGGTTGAGATACCAAAGGTTCAGAAGTCTTCACAATCAGAGGAAATTCATTTCAGGAATCGTACATTAACAAGGAGATGGAAATATTGTGCAGACAGAACAGGTCCAGGGTTGAAAGCGACTTCAAAATGAAAATGACTTTAGCGATCACAGGGGGATTACAGTTATACGATCCTTGCAATTTACATCCAACCTAACATTTAATCACCTGGAATCCAAGGTATAATTAGTTCCTTCTTCACCCTAATTGGTCATAATGAAGTCAGATCCACGCAACACCTGCTAGCAGATGAAGGAGCTTCACAAGTTTCTCCCTCTCATTATAACAACACTGATTGGGCCAAGGCATCGCCAGTGCCACAAAAACCAGTGCCATTACTACAGTGGCCGGCTCATATCCTATTCTGCTTCCCTTCTCTTCCCTCTGCACCCAGCCTGCTTTCAAAGGTCCGCACTCCTTTAGAAGGCAGTGCAACCTGGCCTTCTCTCAGCCAATCACCAGGCTAATTGAGTCCGCGGGGAAATTAAGCATTTCACCTTCCAGCCCCGTAAGGCTGGACACACATCAAACAAATACCGACACACATGAAGGGAGAGAGCCGGAACGCCCACGCACGCACGCATGCATGCACGCACGCCTGCACTGCACACATGCTCAGATAGACACATGCACGCATCCACCTGCCCCTTTGAAAACACATCAAAGCATCTGGCTAAGTGCAATGTGATGCTAAATGCCAGTTTCAATCTCACAGCGAAGTGCATGTGATACTGTTACCATCTGAGCGAGGGCAAAAAAAAAAAAAGCCTCTTTGTCGAAACCACAAGCGAGTGTCATCTCTGAGAGAAACGATGGCAAAAACTCAGCTGCAGGAACACTGACAGCTAAGGTTCAGAAGCCCTAGCAACAGCAGGGTTTTTGCTACACTCATCTAAAGAGCTGCTAAAAGCTTCCACCACACTGGGGCCTTCTTGGAGATTCCTGGGGTGTAGTAAAGCAAAAAAAAAAAAAAGAGCCTTGGGTAAAGATGGAGGCCTCATCAACATTCCAGTCTTTGTTTGGTTTTCACTAGAGAGCCAGAGGCCTCCATTGCAAAAGGAGCTTGAGAGGCCTTTCCTGCTGAAAAATAACCTCCTCAAAATGTTGCGAGGAAAATCCATACTGGGGTTATTGCACCATGGGAAACAAGAAAATGATGAAAAAACACCAGAGTGGATTGGTGGTGACTCTTTCAAAGCATTCCATCTCTGTACAGTCCTCCATGTTGGGTGTGTTCTCATCATGTGACACTGCAAATAGGTGGTTACATGACACCTGTGTGTGGGGGGGTTTTTTGCCTACAGATTTACAAATGTTGGATATCAAAGTGCAACGCCGATAGCAATCAAACCCAATGCGAAGCTGTTGGGGGCGGAGTCAGACAGGTACTGTAGCACCTTGTTACGTGCCTCTAGAAAGGGCAAAGCGACACTTCTCACAGCTGAGTGGACACAGCTGATAAAAAGCAGCACAGTCAGGGATTTACTTAAATCCTGGGGCCCTTCAGGGTTTCTGGACATCATCATGATGAAAACTGACCCCTCTACCTAGTTACCCCCC
>BJFM01000702.1:115149-125231 GCA_016586285.1 Arothron firmamentum | reverse complement strand
GGGGGGGGGGGGGGGGGGGACAAACATCAAAGCATTCTCTGAACAGTCCTTTGCACGATTTTCTTTCTCATTCTATAGTTTAGCGTGTAAGTGTGTGTAAGTGCTGATAAGCCAGCTCTGTAGACCAGCGAGGAACACTTCTATTCAACAACTTCTAATTTACATCTATTGGACAACATGAGGCCCCAGGACATTGAACCCCTGCTCTTATTTCAGCCAGGAGAGACGGGGGCTTACTCAACATGCATCCACCCTGACAGAAAAATCCCAAGTCTATATGGAGGGGTTTGCTTCCTGCATAAAAACAGCCAACTGGAATTAGACCTGGGCATCACAACACTGGGATGCACGCATATTTGCAGTTTAAACACATGACAACATTCATGAGGGAAACATGAAGCAAATGATCAAACCAAAAGGCAAGAAAAGTGGGAACAACACACAACAGTCCCATAAACATGTTTGTGTTCATGGTAGTCATCCACATCAATGATCCGCTGTGTTGCAAAAAGCAACAGAGAACAACGGCTAAATCTGATTAAGCCCAACTAGAGCCTCTCTGATCCACTCGGACCACCTGCAGCACGGGTCCGAACTCCACACTGACCATGGATAGACAATAATAAGAGAACACTGTAGTGGAGGAATTCAGAATGTTTGGTTGGATTGAACCAAGAGGCCCCGCTGAAAGAAGATCTGAAGCCCAACTGAAAAAAACAGACTCGGGAGGGGTCAAGAACTGCTAACGCACCCTCGAACACCGATTCAATCCCACCCACGGCTAAAGGAGCATTTCCTTTATACGAGTTCCTTGAACTTGCCCAATTAATAAAGCTACAAAGACAAATATGCGACATCTCATGGTCTTACAGGGTAGACCTGGGGAGTTACAATGACCGCATGCATGTGTGGTCCTATAAGGAAGCACCCACACAGAGACTATAAACAGAGATCAATGCAATTCTGCAGGAGACCTTGCTCCAGGCATGTGTGTGTGTGTGTGTGTCTGTCTGTGTATGTGTGTGTGTTGTGCCCACCCTGGAAGAAGCTGGAATAACACAGCTGAGTTTCAGGAGTGGTCCTATTTATGCCAAAAGCCCTCTGGTAGACCTGAAAAACCTTGTCTTCTTCTGTGTGTGTTCTTCGCCTTCCATGGATAGACACGATACACACAACATTCAGCCCAAAAGACAAAAAGGAGCGGAATTTAATGTTGTGAGACATTCTGCAAATTTAAATGCTTTCGCTTCTGCTCCACATTCTGAGGGCAAACTCTGCATGCTTATGCAAAGGGAAAGAATGGACGTATGTGTGTGTGTGTGCGCGCGTGCGTGTGTGTGTGTGTGTGACAGCTGCGTGGTTGATTGGAGTTGTCATCAGCCGGTGGTTGAAATGACAGTCGACTTCTGCGCCGCTGCCACTTAGTTGCCATGCAGCACATCAGGAATGACTCGCAATTTTCTAACCATCACTTTCAAAATGGATTCTAATTTTGCTGGAGTGGGCCTGTCAGGCGGCGCGGTTGCTACTGCTCCACTGACTGATCCCAAAGGCTGCTGGAGAGACAGCTGACCTGCTCAGAAAGACAGCCAATCCTCCGTCCAGGGACACGCGAGACAAAAGCTGTGAAGTCTGGATTGATTTCCGTTCCAAACAGACAGATAAAAGAGACCAGAAAGAGGCGCGTCAAGGATTCATATCACATTCATGGCAGCAAATATCTGTTTAGATTAGCAATATAGTGGAAAAGGGGAAGAAGAGCATTAAGTATAGAATGACTATAGGTGTAATTTCAGAACAGCACTGCTGAGGTATTGGGTGAACTGTCCTTTACGCTGCTATTCAGCAAATCTGTCACTGGAGAAGTCAGTAGCCTGCTAATACCGTCTCCTGGCTGTACATTAACTATACATTATCCCAATCCATGTGCAAGGTTCATTAGTGTGAATGAAATTACAGCTGGCTTGAAATTAATGTGTGTAATTAGCGGATGTCTGTCCCAGTAGAGCCACACACGCTGTACACGGAGGTAATGGGATCCATCGAAAAACCATTGTCTGCTACTTTAGTGTTTAAGTAGCTTTCTAATGACAAACCTATACAGTGGCGGCATTATAGCGCCGTTGTCCTTCACCCTGTGAAGGCCAGTTTGAGATAGAAAAGGCCGATATTTAGGCGTCATTGTGTGTTGCCTTGTTGAAACTTTGCCGTTTGCCGTCCAGCCGTCTACAAACCTTAATGATAAAAGAAAAGACAACCAGGATGAAAATGTCGTGAAAACGGCGGCGGCGGCACACACACCAATGTTCAAATTAACACGGGCAGAGTGGAGAGAATTCATTTGCATAAGAAAAATACCTGGGCAATAAAAGCGATGGGCCGGAAATTAGAGAGAAATTAGCATGTGACTCAGTAGTCCTTGTCAGGAAACAACCTTAGAATCTTTACCCCTTCCATTTGTTTGGACAGTCAGCAGATGCACACGTGCACACACACTTGTCCTTCTATATTTGTGAGGACTTTCATAGAAATAATGTATTACCCGCCCTACCATTATTATTAGTATTACCCTAACAATCCAACAAACCCTCTGACCCTAACCCTGATCCTAATCTGGACCCAAACCTCGACCTTAAAACCATGTCTTAACCCTCTAACAGGCCTTTGAAGTTGTGTGGACCAGCCAAAATGTCCTCACTTCAAAAAAAGTCCTTACTTTGCTAGTAGAATGAGCATTTTGGTGCACGGTATGCAGCAAGTACAAGAACACACACACACACACACACACACACACACACACACACACACACACACACACACACACACACACACACACACACACACACAATGCCTTCATGCATTCATGCATACTGGCTTCAGTGACTCCCTGCAGCCAACCTCCTTCTGCTCACAAACAGCCCCTCCTTTTTATCTTTCCAATAACCAACTCCTCCCCATTCCACCTCCCATGACTAACACACATGCACACACACGCACACATGCACACACACGTACACAGACAAACACACACACGCACACACAATGTTGCCTAGCCCTAAGCTGACCCGTTGTGTGTGTACTGACGTCACTCACTAGACAAGGGGAGGCATCATTCCAGACAGACGCACACACAGACACACACACACACACGTGCACACCCACACACATCCACAACTGCATACACAGGCCCCAGCCGAGGGGGATGCTGCATTCCAGCACAGGCACATAGACACACAAACACACATCACCACGCCTGGCAATGGGAAGCATGGGGCGCGCTCAGCTGTGGCGGTGAAGAGGGCCGGGGGAGGGCGAGGAGTTTGAGCGGAGGGCGGAGGGAGCGGTGGCTCTGAGCCAGTGTTCCTCTGAGCTCAGCACTTCCCCTTTCAGCTTCAGCCAGCCGCCAGTTTTGCGTAACACAGCCAATGCAGCTCTGCCGACTCGTGCTTAACCCCTTCCTTCCCGGAGTCACCCGGGTCACAGCCGCCGCTCTCCGGTCAGCAGCGCACGCCACACGCTGCGAGAAGCCTGTCCCTGCTCATCAACCAGCACCACTCAGCTCAAAGATATAGTGCCCAGCACGCCCTCCCTACACGAATACATTACCAAAGAGAAACACACACACACACAGGGACAAAACCATGCACGGACACCATTGCACTGACTGTTTGCCAATTTGTACCGAATGTTTTTGAGCTTTATAGCGTCTTGGGCTCTACACTATAGGTCCATACTGTAGATAGGTTTTATACTGTAGATAGGTTTATACTGTAGATAGGTTTGAAACTGTGAATGGGTTTTCATACTGTGAATATGTTTATATTTATCACTTGTTGCACTGTTGAACCGGAGCTGCACAACAACTTCGTTGTACCATACAGTGACAATAAAAGCATTCTATTCTATTCTTTCTATTGACAGATGTTAGAAATCTATGTATAAGCAAGATTCGTCCTAATCAGACGTAAATGTTAAATCCAAACAATAAAGTAATCTTTGCCATAGAACCTTACAGCTACATCACCAAGCAGTCCCTTAAATGCAAATACACCATTAATATTCTGCTACAAATATATAGGTCACAGAAATCAGAAAACACATTACTATTCGCAAATTACAAAGAACAAAACATCCCTGCTGTAAGCACACACAATTTATTTACCTCTTTGTCCAGTGACTTTTCAGAAGAATATTGAATCCAGGCTGATATGGACACGTCCACCACAGATGTGAGGCCTTGGACATTAGTCACCTTTCTGCCTTAAATCCCCAATGGAACGTGTCATAGCTCACACTAACAACAGCAGACACAACCCAGGATGAGGAGATGGGCAGAGTGGAAGGGGGAGTGAGCGAGGGAGGAGGTGCTCTCACATTTAATATCGCTTGACACGCGTCACCCAGCATCTCTCAAACAGCCGCTAACATCCGTGCATAATCTGCGGCCCCGTCTTAAATGCTGCACACGTGCATTCGGACAAATTTAAAAAAACAAAGGCAGCAGGGGCAAGCATCTGGGCAACCTGCCGCCGTTATCGCTGCAGAGAGCGGGGCTAACTGAGACGAAGATAAGTCATGGGAAGAGGAGGGGGCAGGGGAGAAAAGAAAGGTTGAATATGTCTCTGCTGAATCGTGATGGTCGATTGTCTTGCCTGCGGGTTATTCCTGTAAGTATCGGTGGTGATGTTAGGACCACTTTCTTAAGGATAAACTATAAAGCGCAGCCTTCAGATTTACTCTACGCATCTCTAAGCATCTCACACTTCAAGTGTCCTAAGAGGGCGTTAAGGGGGAAATAGCAGAAAGGACTTACAGGATAACGAGCAACCACTTTACGTTTTCTCTTCCACCATCTCCGAATGTTTCAGGTTTTTATTGTTCAACTAAAAGCAGTCTGCTCATGTCGAAACAGAGCCCCATTTGTCTAAGCTAGGGCCCTACTTTCATGCTAATAACTGCCCTTTTGTGGCATCATTGTAATAAATTGACCCCCAGCGGAAAAGAGGCAAACAAAGTTCACCCTGGATTCGCTTTGTTGACGTCTGTATGTGTTGCTATGACGACACACGTCTGTCCCGTTTTTAATGTGCGAGTGCATGCGTTTGCATGTGTAGTCGCAGTGTTATTTGTGATGTCACACAAATGTGTACAAAGATGCACAAGGATTCAGGGTAGAAGGCAGGTCCTCAGACGTAGACATTGAAAACCATTCTGGCTTGAGGAAGAGTAATAAATGACCATGACCAAAACACAGAATCGGGTTTAATTGGCTTTCAACTAACATACCCTCATGGGAGTCTGCAGACAGAGAGGGGCTAAACTAATTATGACAGCACATTTTCCAAAATTCTCCAGAGTATCATCCTTGTCCAGTCAACAGGGACTTAGTCTGCAAGACGAGTCCACTGATGCCTGAATGCATTTTTATACAAGTAGGTTAAGGATGCCAATTCTCATTTGGGATTGCCATGGGTCCTTGGACTCTACTCCTCTTCCCTCTAACTTTGTAAAGTAATTACTGTGATTGTCTGCACATCAAAAGCACTTGTGTAATATTCAGACGAAATGTTTCAAATTAACATTCTCATAGATGACAGAGGAATAATCGCACTGCGTGCAGTTATGCCGATTATGTCTCTTTAAACACTTATGAAGCAAAGGAATATGTCACCTCTGAGAGGCCAACTGCTTTGTTTATAGTTGATCACTTCCTCATTATGTTCATCTGGGTGTGCCAGTGGACCAAATGGGGTCAGAGCTAGTGGGTTCAAAGGGGGATGGGAGGGTTATCTTAGGGGGTGCCATGGCAACTGCAAAGGAGTGCTGAGGGTCATAAAGCCAGGGAAGAAAATGCATGCTTGTGTATGATGGAGAATCCCCTCCCATGGGCAAGTCAGCAGTCACCCATGAAGTAGGTCAGTGAAATTTGCCCAAATTAGGTCAATCGCCGTCAATGGGTGCCATCTTGGACAGGAGAACGGGCACGCAAGCAAAGAGAAAAGTGAGTCTTCAGGTATTAAAAACGCAAAGAAATGAGCAGCTTGGCTCACCTTAGCTTCAACACTTGTAAGCACAACAGAAGGAACTAAAGCTACTACAAAAACAGACAAAGGTTCTTTATGAGTCCAATACTTTTGCCACTAAAATGGCCCCAGTTAAGAATTACTGCGCATCGAAGAGCCGGTTTAGATTGACAATATTTATTAAAACTTGTCTCATACAGTGTAGGTGTGATTATTATAAGCTGCTCCCCCCTTCAGTCCCTGTAGCTTCTTTGTCACGTTCCCTCTAGCTTTTTTTTATTATTATTATTATTTAAATTTTGCTCAGTATTGTGAGGAGTCCACATCAGGAGATAAGGCTGTTGTGCCTTATTGCTAAATAAATGGTGAAACAGGCAAGGCTTTGTAGTCAGTGGCACAGTGTGGTTTGCTTTATTCGTCCCACATCCATCAGTCACCAACAGTAGACGTGACTTCACCAAGAAACACAGCTTGCCCCCAACAAAACACGCGCAATTTCAACACAGAAAAATATGAAATGACAACAAGGATTTGTGTTTGGGCATAATGCTAACAGTCAGAGGGATGAGCAGTTTTGAAAAGCATATACCAGACAAGCTTTCAGTAGACGCTAGATGATCGACTTTTAATGAATTTTTAGATTTTTGTACCTATGGCTTTGCCTTGGGTTCTTATTTTCTAACTTTATTGGTTGTTGTATTATCTATCTATCTATCTATCTATCTATCTATCTATCTATCTATCTATCTATCTATCTATCTATCTATCTATCTATCTATCTATCTATCTATCTATCTATCTCTCTCTCTATATATATACACACTTAATTTGACTAAAGCATGCATTCAACTACCATGCAAATCGGCAGCGAACAGCATCTGTATTGGTTAGCAAAAAGCCTATAAGAGAAGTTGTTTTAGAGGACATGAAGACCTTGCATAAGTAGTCAGGCTTAAGAGTGGCAGTGAATAGACACACACAGTTTAAAGGATGTGAGGAATCTATAGATAACTGTGTGTCGCAGAGTACCGCAATGCCAAATATGATACTGAAATATGTCTGTGGCTTGCCAGTCACCTTCCCTGCAGCATTAATAATTTTGACAAGTTTATTTTTATTTTTCAGCCCCAAGTTGCCAAACCAAGCAGAAAATTTCAACTGTAACATGCTTTTAACCAAATTACTTCATCTTAAAAACTCCTTTTTCTTACCTCAGTTTCCATGGCCCACTTTGTGTGTGTGAGTGTGTGTGTGTGTAAGTGTGTGTGCGCGTGTTTCACTGTAGCTGCTGGGTACTCCCTGAACTTCACTCTGTCAGCCCTCTGTCACTCATCTCTCTGCAGCTGAGTGTCAGAAAACAGAGAGAAGGCACTGACAAGTGTCTCCAACGTACAATGTCTGAAAGTGATGGTGGAACCTGGGCCTGCACCTAATCACACCAGCCTTACTGTGACAGCCACAGCGGCTGTGGATGGAGGGGGTAGGGCCATACAGGGCTCCTTCGCCTCAGCAGAGATTAAACTCAAGCCCCTGGCTTTCTTGGAAATGTGGCAAGGCCCACGTTTTCTCCTGTCCTTCCCCCACATTGCCAATCATGTGTCAAATGCTTCAATCTCTCACACAACACACATCTGCGTTACTGCTTAGCTGGAACTGCAAAGAGACGTGATGAGATACATGCACAGTACCTACTGCTCTCATCCCAATTGCAGACTACAGACAGGCTGAACTGAAGCATTATAGCTACAGTATGTGGAATGCCTAAACAGATGCCTTTAAGATGAACACTTGTCAATTTAACAAAAAGTAATGTTCCCCCCACTCTCCTGTATGTTTTAGTAACTGGTTGTTTCATTGCCGCATTCATAAGAGCATAAAAAATATATAATAATTTTCTTTACATTTGTGGTTTTTGCATCAAAGAGGTTTAGTTACTATTATCAGTGGACAAGTACCAAAGGTAGGAAGAAACAAGGCCAGTTGAGTGGGTCTGTGCAGTGCAAAAGCAGCAAAAGAGCCATTCAAGAACCAGAAAAGATTCATACAAAGTGTTGAGCCAGAAACTAACAAATGTACAAGCTAAATGCGGCTTGAAGTAAAGCAAGCCACAATGAGTTACAGTGACTAATGTTACTAGCCAACAAGAGGAAGATGCCTGGCTAGAAATGCTGGGTAGAGGAGCCAGAGACCTAAAACGCAGCCAAGCTGGATGGAGCCTGTGTCCAGATAAGTTGGGACAATACCAGGGGCCCAGCTATAGCTCACTGCTGCAAGAGAGACAGGAGCAAATGAACTGGATGTAAGTTTAGAGCGAACAAAAAGAGAATAAGGAGAGCCGGGGATGCAATGCTTAAGGGAATGCTTAGAGAAAGAGAAGAGGAGCTTTTCAGCTCCAAAATGAGACGGAGGGGCTGGCTACAGGGAACAACCGAGACCCAGGCAGAGCTGGATCTGAGGCTGAGAGACAGCGCCAGGTCTGAGCTGGGGCTGCTGAGAGAGGAGCCAGGGCTAGAGGCCAGAGGAGGAATGAGGTTGGGAGGGGGCTGTGGCAAAGCTGGTGCTGGAGCCGGGGCCAGAACCAGGGGCCCCAGCTTTTAGATTTAGTCAGCTGTTCCCCTGGCCAGCAGCTGGAAGGGAGAGAAAAGGGAGGGGTGGACAGCAGAGGAAGCAGCAGGAGAAGAGTGTGAGGAAACTTTAAGGGAGACTTTCTATTGGGCGAGTGGAAAGTGAGAGGCAGTGGAGAGGAATGAGAGGGGAAAAAAGTAGCACTGCAATAGAGAGGGAGGAAAGAAGAGAGAATGAGGTGGATGGGAGGTGGCGTTGGAGGCTTGGAAAGAGGACAGTGGAAAAGTCATTAGATTCCTGTGAGAGAGAAAACAGTGCTGGGAGCAGACAGACTGACAGAAGGTGGCTAAGGCTCACTGGGTCTGCAGCCACTCTTCCCTTCCTCCCTCACTGGTCCTCCTGCTCCCTTATTCCCATCTTCATCCCCTCCCTCCATCTTCCACTGTCACCGCTGTGCTATTCCGTCTGCCTCCGTCACAACCAGTTGTGCTTCCACAACAGCACGGCCATTTATTGCACATGACCTGCAGGCATGACCCTAAACACACACTAAGATCCTAAACAGGTGTCATATCCCCCCCCACCCCCACCCCCCACCCCCCCTGGGTACGGTGCAGGGATTGCAGAATTGCAGATAGGACGGCACGAGTGTGAGAAGTGTCCCATGTGAGTGAATAAGGAGGCACGCAAGTGGAGCAGCAAGGAAAGAGTAATGATAACGACAGAAATCATCCAAAGAGAAATATAAAGAAAATGTGATTAAAGCAGAGTACGCATGAGGCTTTCTTTCCATAAAAGTGGCGAAATGAGATTTGGAGTAGGTGGAGCGTGGGGGCGAGGGTCTGCCATGGGGCAAGCAGCCATTGCTGGCCAAGCACTTTATGGCCTATTATATTCCATTCAGAGGGATTGGGCGTCTGCAATAAAAGCATTTAGTCGGCTCTCTTGTGAGTGACTCAGCACTCCTCACAGGTGGACCCCTCCCATTACGACACAAATGCATATCACTAAAGTGGTACTTTCTATACAGCGCACATAGATCACTAACTCCTACACCTGTGCCTATTTCTCTCGGTACTTCTCCACCTACACTGGCCTTCTTCCTATTGACGTCTCTGCTGTTTACCCTCTGGAGAAGTCAGCCACCCTCGTCCGATCCCTTTCCCCCTTGCGCTCGCTCTCAATCACTCTCTTGCCTCTCTACAACTCTCCCTCCACCCATCTGCCCTTTCCCCGCCGTTGTACCTCTGTGTCTCTCTGTTCCCGTCTGTCTTTCCCTCGGTGGTGGTTAATGGCAGAGGGATCCAGCATGGAATATAGATCAGTATGAGATGGATGGGGCACCAGGAGCTCTGGCCAGTCCCGTAGGTCCCAGACCAAAGATTAACTAAATATTAGCTGACAGGAAGACAGAGAGGGAGAGGGGCAGGGACGCAGCTGCAGCTGATAGTGCCACTGCCAGCAGAACAAACGACAAGATTGTTTTTACCCCCC